>PNEQ01032227.1:20955-67127 GCA_003012365.1 Medauroidea extradentata
TTCCCCCCCCCCCCCCCCACGTTACTACACAATTCTTGGTTATGCCAATGTTTACGACGTCATTTGCTAACAACAGCCAAAATAATTTCTTACTATTAGTTTTGAAGCATGACTAAATAAATTCGAGTTAATGAAGATATTTTGGTAAGCACTTAACATCTACGGTCTCAGCGCTGGTGAAGGATGGCATGAGGTGAGTGTGGAGCAGTCCCGGAATAAAAGGTTGGTGAAACGGGAGATCCCCGAGAAAACCTGTCGACCAGCAGCATCGTCCGGTACGATTCCCACAGGCGAAAATCCGGGGATTGCCCACTCCGGGAAACGAACCTAGATCGCCTTAGCGGGAGACGAGTACTCTAGCATCTGCGCAACCTCGGCGCAAAAAAAAATTATTCGACAATATGTTTTATTCCACTACAAAATAAATGCGTTTTTTCATTTGCAGGAATTTTGAGTTAACATAGTTCTCACAATCAAAGGGACATTATGCGGTGAAATTGTTCATATTAGAACAAAAACCTTTCATTTGTTTCAAAATGGAGAACTTAATGTTCTTTCCCTACTGGCAACACTAACCACATTATTCCGCTGACAACGTTTAAGTGTACGTCTACGTATTTAGCGTTTAAGTACTTACCACGGACAAACCGCTCCGGACGTTTTCGCTACTTCATTCGGCAATGTACAGATATTCACGACACCCCTTTCTAACCCAAACAAGACTAACAAAAATGTACGTAAATTTCCAGGTCTACGTGACCGACTAGTGTGTGGTGGCAATGAATTATTTACATGTAATATACGTGAACGTTAAGTGAAACCTCATTACGAAGGTCCCACTTAAGAAGTTCTCCCCCTTAATAAGTTTGAATAATTTTGGCCGTGTATAAGGGTACAATAGTGATAATGACTATATGAAAAAGATTTCCCAGTTAAATAATTTTAAAATTTTTCATTCCTTTCTCTCTCTACAGGGTTTTATTGCGTCGTGTCCGTCGTGCTACCGTGGTTCGAACATTACCTCTAATCCCGGTACAAAAAATGTGGCATAAGTTGTAAGCAAGTCAAAATTCCACAGTTGGAAAAATGGAGGGGGATACCTTTTTAGTTTGCAATGACTGGTTTTAAGGCATGCATATTCGACAAAATTATTATTTGTACGCGCTGACCGCAAATAAGATAAATTTACAAGCTAAGCAGGAGTCAGAGACCTTCTTTTGAGGATTCCCTCATTGTAAACGCTACCGGTTTTTACGTTTTTTTTTTTGCATAAAGTCCGAAATTACGACTGGCTTAGCTGGTGACAGATATTTTTTGATACTTACGTCAACGTAAATGTTACATTTTTTCCTTCACTTATAGAAAAAGTTCAGATCTTTCTGCTTTTCCAGAAAGTTTCTGTGACTTCCAGACGACCTTCATTGAAAAAGTGAACTTTTATCACGCTAATTGCAAAAGGTTCGAGCTTTCGGCTTTTTAAGCGGGTAGTACGCACTTCTTTCAAGACTTCCCTCGCAACTTTACAACATCTGTATTGGAAACCGAATTCGTTCTATTGTTCTGTATAAGTTTGCATGCACTCTAACTTCGTTCCTCGATATTTTGTACGATCCAATCTTTGTTTTTATGGCCGAACACAGGACATTCAGAAGTAAGTTAACAACTTCCCTCCCCCCGGTCCCTGAACCTCGTTCCAAACGAGCGCATCGCAACGACCCACAAACTGCCACGAGTTTATTTCCCGCGATAACATCCCCCCCCCCCACATAACACCGGGTAGTTGGCAATACGCTGGCATAATTTCTGGACCACTGTTTGCGGTGTGGCAAGCTCTTACACCTGTGATTTAACCCAGTGTTACAGCTGGAGAATCGATTGGACCATTTTGCGCCTCTTAGAGGGAAAAGGGGCAGCAAGGGCTAGAGGGAAAGGGCGTAAAGGGCCGTGGTGGGGGCGTATGGATTGCGGGCTGCGCGCGCGCGTGCACTTAAGGGCGCGAGGCTGGGCCGACTAGTTCCCGCCCTCGACCACCAGAGCGCAGTCGGGAGGCGGAGGCGGCACGCGGTGCTGAGCGGGTTGCGGGACCACGGTGCGGGCAGGCGTCATGGCAGTGCTGCCACTGCACGCAAGCCGCCCGCGCCGCCGTCGAGGTAGGCTCCCCGCCGAGTAGACGCGATGGCTCGCACTCTGACCTAGGCCTTCTGGCGGCGATGTTGCGCTCACGCATGGCAGCGGCGCCCGCCTTCCTCGCAATTTCGTGGCTTGCCCTTCACATCGTCCTCGCTCTGCCTGGGAATTTTTTTGGTGAGTCAAGTCCCCTTGGGACTCTATTTATTCCCTTCGTGTTATCTCTAGATGTGTTTCCTCCCAAGCCATTAAAAAATATACGCATATTTACCTACTCTTTAAACAATTTCAAACATCCCAAACTATTTAAAAGTTAAAAAAAACATACAAAAACTGCTAAATACTAATTGGGATCCAATATCACGGTTTTTTCAGTGTTAAAACTTCCCCGGAAATAAGTTGCGAACAGTTTAGGCGGGACGAGTTCGAGCGACGCCAGCCGCCAGCCGTGACTCAGTGTGTACATGCGTGCTCGAGTTGTGTGCGTGCGTGTGCGCGTGTGGGCGGCGCGGGGCTGCACCACGCCGACAAATGGCGAAAGTGGTGATCCCCGGCTAGAGCTTTCGCTCCTTGCTGTCGGGGCGCCTGTCCTTGCGCACAGCTCTTGCGCGGGGATAGGTTTAGTCATAGGTTGGCGGTGTCGTTTCTTCCCGGAAGCTCTCGTTTTCATTCCCTTCTTCAGCGCAGTGCCCGACATTTTGCCTTCTCAAACACGAGAAAGTACGCGGTTCCGGCGGAACAGGGGAGGGGAAGGTAAAGGTGGGGGAGTATTTGTCAACACGGATCGTTTTGAGATGGTCTCCGCTTTCCCTGGTCTCCGCTTTCCCTTTCATGCAGCCTCCCGGAGTGAAAGTGCCAACAGAGTGTGCCTATTCGGCTTCAAGAATAATAAACAGCGTTATTATTTCTTCTGTAATCGAAAGCCTGTCTGCAAATTACAAAGTGAGCTCTTCTCGCGAGTGATGTGCTAAGTCATTTCATGAAATAAATACAAATAATATATATTCATAAATTGCAGACACTAATTCTGCACTGCTAATTCTTGCATTATGCACGAGCTTCGCTTTTTTTTTCAGAATGATTTTAAAATGATTATTGGTGTTTGTTCAGATAAATATATTCTACTTGTGAGTAAAGTTATTTGATTTATAAAGGCACTTTTAGGAACAATACATGTAATCCCAAATTAGATTATATATTCATACATAATATATGTTTTATTACTGTTATATATAATTATTTCGTGGTTGATTTAATTTTATGATTTAGAATTCCAAAATAATTAATAGTTAAAATTGAAAAATTGATTAGTTCATGCACTTTTCTTAGGGCTAAGAACTTTTTCAGTAAACTTAAATGTAATCCCGTGAAATATTACATGTCTACAATATAAATTATATCAAAGCTGTTTTCAAACATGAAACTTTTACCACGGATATTACTTTCCTTATCAGTATTATATAAATACCTGTGGAACTGATTTGGAAATCATATCCTCTGACAAGTTTCACTAACATTTCAGTTTAATAGGTCCCAACTTTCCGGCTAGACAGATAACCGTAGAGTTTGCTTGAAAGTAATTATTAATGTCATAGTTTTCAAAGTACTTGGCATGTAATAACCTAGGCACATGATTTTTCACCCAGACAACTTGTGTTCCTTCTACAAGCCTAAGTGTGCTTTAACATAGGTCAATTTAATGCAATATTTATCAGAATATTACGAAGTGTTAACGGAGCTGGTGCATAATGCAAGTTTTATGTTGTACGAACTCTGTCCGCTATAAGTTCCAGTATTTTATTTTCACACAACGCAATTTATTCTGTCTCTTACTAAATGACACTACGACAGGTTAACGTAGTTCGATTAACGCATTTTTTGGAACACGAATTGATTGTGCTCCTTGAAAATAATATATTTAAAAATAGGTACTCTCGTGTAAGTTTAACTCTGTATACATAACATAATTACTGAAATCTTTCTTAAGTTCGCTTTAAAATTGAAAATAAATGACTGGACTCTTGCAAAATTCTTCTGGGCAAATTAAAATAATTAAAAAAAAATATTTATATTTTGATTTATAAACTTGTTTATACAGGGATTATTTCTTAACAGTCAAATAAAATTTGTGTGTTTATAAAGGGACTGATATCAACATTCAAAAACATGTAACTTTAGTAAAAAAAAAACTATGTATTACGGAATTCATAGAGTTGAAATTTCTTACGTTACAGCAATTCTGTACGCCTACGGACAGAAACAAACAGATGACTAAACAGAAAGTGAGAATGTTTGCTTTTACTTCCCTTGAAATGAGCGTAAATAAATACATAATGAAAACGACGTTTGTTTCCTTAGTACTAACATATATTTTGCACAGAAACTCAATATTAACAAGCATTTTTATAGCCTACCATCTCAGTTTTCGGATTTGTGGCCGAACTAACATAATATTCATTTCCAATACCGAAAGATTTTTAACGTGTTTTACTGTTATTCGTTACCGCCAATACTTTTTTTTTTAATAGTTTGCTTGTCCTTTTATAGAAACTAGTAAGCAAGTTTAATAAGTACAGAAAATAGTATGATTGTAGCTGTGACGTAAACGTTTGGCTATTCAAAATAACTTTTTTTATTTGTTCTAGTAGCATGATTTAACACTCCTATGATTGTAACGAGCTATCGTGGACGAGTTGCATATCTCACAGCGTTAACAAACACGTATGTTTACACCAAGGTTGTCAAAACTTGAGTGCATTTCAGAACACAGCAAATAACAAAATTTAAAATAATCAGACGTCAGAGAAGCAGAACTTACGAAAAACACTATACTTACAGCCATTTTATAATTCCCTTTTCGTCTCATCACTACACGAGACTTGCAAATTTTGCGTTATTATTTGGCAACAAAGTAGAATTCACTTCTCTATACTTACTCGTATACAATCGGATACGTTTTTTTTTACTTTAGGCCTTCGTTACATGACATTGGGCATTTCGTTGTTGACCTTGTGTGATTCGTTGAAAAATTCCTTTGGACGCGCAAAACAAACTGCCGATTACCGACATAAGCACATATAAGCTGTTAAGGATAAACTCAGCACTGCTTGAAATTTTATGTGAGCCTTTGTGCCTCTGTGTTTACTATTTTAAATACGAAAACTTCCATGTATTTAAGTATTTTATACGTTTCACAACTCTCTAAACTATTCTTCTATAGCCCCGATAAATAAATAAATAATTATATTTACAAAATAAATACATTTATATGTACATGATTATTATAAGGTTTGGTAAGTTCTCATTTTAAAGTTAGCCGCGTATAGTATCTTCGAGTTCAGACAGTTGTCAGACAATATCGTAAAATTTCCAGGTCCCTGTCCATGATTTATAATGCTGGAAAGTAATCAACAGTCTAGTGTGCAGACGTGTAAAGCAAGAGCTATGTAAAAAGTAAATATCAGAATATCTCTCTTCAACAAAAACAGTTTCCTTGACTGGTAAGTCAGCTTTGTTTCTACTCATGAATAGGGAAAGAGAAATTTCTCTTACCTGCGCGATATAATACACTGCCATGTGTTTACTCAAGCCGCGTATATTAGTTCATTGTTGCTGGTCCAGTGAGTAGCAGCTAATTAACAAATGGATTCTTAACATGTAGGTCATTAAACGTCCGAACAGTTCCTTTCCCTACTCATAAATGAACCATCAATTAATTCATTAAAGGTGATGTACAGTAAAAATGTAGTGCTATATTCCCGGTTTAGTGAACGATAATTAGGGCCACGATTTTGTCGCGAAAAGATTTTTGCCCCACTTTGTTTCAGTGACTCACATGTACATCGGCAGTTCTGTTTCAAGGTTATTGGCAGCGTGTCTATGTTCAGACACGTTTCTCATTTTACTGCACCAATCAGAATAAGATTATCGTGAGTCTGTACGTCTATAATTTGCCAAGGCCAGTGAGAGTAAAATCATCCAACCACAGACGTCGTAGCAGAGCTGCAGCTGTGCACATGACGCTTCGAAACCAAATGTTGCAAAAATCTTTTCGCCATAAAATCGCGGCTCTAACGATAATAATAGACCCCGAATTTTCGTGAAAAGAATTCTTCAGCAACCTGTTTCAGTGTCATACATACACTGCAAAAAAACGTCCTCGAATGTTTAGGAAGTTATTATCCCAGACGCAGTATGGTACAGTTACCATACTCCCGCCTTGTAAATATGCAAACTTTTACAAATGTTACAATACAAATCTGGTAATTTCAGTATACATATGACTGTTTAATAAAAAGTCTAGGAGTACTACCATGGATGTCTGGGTAAAAAAGTACCATTCCTACTACCTAAGCGCTCCTATACGCACGTCTGGTAAATTTACAAACAATTTTTTAGAGTGAACACATGTTTAGCAGAGCTTCACGGTTATTTGCAGAGTGTATTTGTACAGAAGCGTCTGTTATTTGGCTGTGCCAATCAGAATATGGTTACTGCGACATTACACGTCTGTGATGTGAGGACGCCACTTACATGAGAGATTATCATGATGTAAGAGCTAGGGATTATTATAACGGTTTTTCGAACTCACGTGTGATAGTAACTTTAATATTAAAACAATTAAATGTGATTCGTCCTATATTCATACTCTAAATAACTTACATTGCAGGGAATCCTAAACTCATCAAGTATGGAGAAACACGTCATTCATCTTAATTGAACACGTGATGGAGTGTGCCTGCGCGTGACTAGTCAATTTTAACTCGGGGAATTCAAAAGTGGGAACTATGTCTTCAGTAGTTTACGTACACACCTGACAGTCTAGAGCTGTATTCGAAACAGAAATACTCCTGCAAGTTGTGGACCAAAAAAACTTTTTTTTCCTTAATTTTTCAAACAACTTTGTTAGGTAATACTTCTTTCTCTGCAGTAATGGACGAAACCAAAGAAATCGTCAGTTTAAAATAGTTTCATAAATTAATCGACTGACCATTGCTTCATGAACTATCATCTGTACGTATTCAGTCACAGTGTAAATACGATCCTATTTTGTCACTTCAAACCAAATCATAGGAACATATCCATAAAAATAATTTAAACCAATGTCTCCTAAATAAATAAACCTTTTTACACATACAAACATTACTCTTTACGCCAACGCTGCTGAATAAGAAATGTTAACAGCGGTTTATGTTTTTTCGAGTTGGAAAAAAAGGCGCAAATCTACGAAACTGTGAGAAAAATTTCTCTTAACATAAACTTCCGGAAATTAACTAAAGTTATTTTATCTTTTCTTTAATATTTTCTGATGCACAATCGTAACATATTTTCTACTCTCATGTCGTACGTAGAAAATGTAATCATATTTTCTTTTCGTAACTAGTTCCCGTTCTCAGAAAGAGTATATGGAAGGTGTGCATCTTGCAAATGTCAAAACATTTCCTGTACTGATAATCTGAGTAACGCAAATAAATAAAATAAAAAAAATACACAATCGCTTAGAAGCTGAATAACGATAGGTTCAGTAGGTCATACGGGATAAAGTGAGCACTGAAGATTTAACCTTTGAATAAATTCACTAGTCGTTGATGCACATAGATCTACATTAAAAACAGTTATATTACTGCTCGTACGGTTGGCAGCGAATTATCACATGTAGTTCAGTGTTTTTTTCCTATTAAAATACAACATTATTGGAGTAACATCAAATTAAATAGACTTCTTTGTATTTAATAGGCCCTATAATTAAAAATGTTTATTTATTGCTAACTTATTGACATACTTACTGGCTGTATAATTTGACTTAATTAACGTCAGCAGTCCAGTGGTGTATAATGTCAGTATTCCAAAGCATGCGGTGCTAAGTAGCGACTATTCACAACTCTTGATTTGCCAGTGGACCCATTAGACTGGACGAGCGACTTAGAGTTACGAGCCTGTAGCGTACAAGTGGCAAGGAACTTATTGTCCTGTAATACACCTCACTCTACACAACACATGTTTATTGGGTACGTCAGGTAGGCACATTGAGTCCACGTGCTTAAGCCTTGGAATACGTCCACGAAACGCCACTGGTCAGCACGAAGGGACGCAACCGGGCAGGCTGAACAATATAAAGGTCGGTTTACGATGCAAACATGTACTGTACGTAGCAAACGTAAGCGTAAGGAAATGAAAGTTAGGTTTTCTTACAGTTTACGGTGACGCATACGTGTCGTGTAGAATTACGTCGCCGACGTAACGACGTGTATGAAATGGTTAAATTTTATTTCCTGCCGTAAAGCGTAAAGGTTTCAGCCAATAGGAACACAGTATACAAGAAAGGAAACGCAAATACTTCCGCCAACTTCACTTCTGCCTTCGTTGCTTAACAACCGATATATATGTATCTCTGACGAATAAGAACTTTATTTACAATTTGATACGTGTTTTGAAAAATACATATTTTTTTCTCAAGTTGAGATACACTTGTTGCTTCTTCCTTTATGTTTCACATCTTTCACAAAGTTAAAATAAAAGTGTACGTGTGTATTTGAATATGTGCGGCGTTAAATTATTTTATTAACGTATTGAATGTAGCCTATACCTTCGGTCTTCAAATTCTGTAAAATTTTCGCCAAATCGTTTTAACCACCTTAGGCTAACAATATGATTGAAAGTAATATTCTTGGAAAATAAAATTATCAAAGAAGGTAAGCCAACTAACGAAATTTCTTTTGATGTGACGAGTGTAGTGTAACATAACCATGGAGTTAGGTTAGGCCTACTTTACACCATCAAAAAGGGATTGTACTTATTTGTGCTGCTGTGTGAAGAAATATTGAGCTATGTATTTATATTTTAACGTGATAATTTGCCTACCTACATACATTCTTATATGTTTACAATAAGGCAATTAATACTATAACTATATTTGTTTGTATGACGCAAATTAACCTTATGCTGATGCAGATGACCTATATCATATTTATTGCAGAGTATTTTTTACTTAAATATAAATACAGGAATAACATTGCAGCTAGGTACTGTCATGAAATTCTTCGTTCGTGCAGTTTGTGAGCAGTACAGGATTGAGTTACAAGTAAGGTTAGGAGGGTACGATAGTACACAAATTTGATACCTTTATTGTTTTAGTTGCGATACAACACATCTTTACGAGGAATGCCTTTGGAAATAATTTGCTCCAGAACATTTACAAGGCAGTTTTAGAAAAACAGGTTTAGATTAAGAAAACACGTCACATATTTAAGTATGGCTAAAGGAGAAAAAAAAAAAAAAAGAAAGTAACTCAGCAAATACGGAAAACGTAGGAAATTTACCATATCTAATAATTATGACATCAAATACGGGTGGTCAATAAGAAACACAAAATTATAGCGGCCCACCCGAAACAAAATAGCGAACAGCTGACACCAGCGGCCATTTTCTAACATAGACTACATGGACGCACAAGGCCATCGTAAACCGCATGTCTTCGTTCTTATACTCGTACACGTTAATACGGTTACGGCTATTGCACACATGTATGCATCGTAAACCGACCTTAAGGCTGAACCAATCCGTCACTTGCAACGCTCCTCCTGCAGACATAGTTTAAAAGTCCACCGACAGGCGGCATCAGAGTTAGGTATTCGCCGCTTGGCTTGGAAGCGTAGTTTGACGACTGATGAGTTGTGTTTGCCCGTTGTGCAATAAATGTGGATTTCTGATAAACACGTTCAAAACCAATAGAAATTACTGTTTTGTCACTGATAACCTGTAAATTGTTATGTTTTACTATCGCCAGCCGAATATCTGGAATTAAGAGACACATTTATTTCTGTTTCACACATTAAGAACATGTTAAGAGGGCAAGGTACATAATTCAACGCTAAAAGCATTCATCTATAACTGTAGGTTTCTTGAAGCCAATTTGCGAAAATTAAACAATAGTAATCCTAGACGATAGTTTTAGCCAACCATTTAAAACAAAATTGTTTCCAGTGATACGAACTTCTGAGGCGCAATCTCTGACGCCGGAACCTCGTGCATTTTACTGCGGCGCAAGAGATCACACGTAACGAAATAGTAATTCTGAATAAATATTTACTCATAAAGTTGGCAAATAGTACTATCTAGGATTGTCATTGAGTATTTTATCCATATTGGCTTCGAAAAAAGCCTAGAAATCAATTGATGATTTCAGCATTTCTTTATCAACCACACACTCTTCGTCGTCGTTCATGACAGTACAACTAAACACAACTGCAATTCTTAAACTGTGTGTGTTGCATTATGTCATGTGTTTTTAGTGGCCGTTATGAGTAACAAATTCGATTATAATGTGCACATATTTACGAGATTCGTAACAGTAGTATTGCGTGTCGTGTAAATTTGAGTCGATACACATACACCAGTACAATAAGACATTAACTCGCAGGTATTTATTACTAAGATTACCGTTGATTGCAGCATATATTCAACACCCGTGTATTTGATGAGTAAGATACTGCAGATAACATTTTTCGGAGCAGTTCAATGTAACTGTAAACATTGTACAAGCCTATGTAAATGAAAGCACATTGCAATGTTTACAAGCAGCGGAATGATATAAACTGGAGAAAAATAGAAACAATCAGGTATTTTTTTAGTGCTCACTTAAACCCGAACGACCTATATTCCAGTTAATCGCTTAGTTGTGACATTGAGTGAAGCGGATTTATTGTGGCTATTCAGTTATTAATAGGCCTGTGTATCGGTTTAAAATTTCCGCGCTTGACACTTGAGACCAGAGAAGCGATAAGGACTACAGTACCTGGCTTGAAGTGTAGCGTATGGCCTCTCTTCGCAGTGCGTTAAACTACCGTAAAGGTTTTACTGGATAGTCTTCAGCTAAGAGGTAACCATGTAATTTTTATTTGTGAATAGTGTGTAGTAACGGCCAACACATGCTTCTAGTTTTGCAAATTAGGAATTAGTTCGACATTTTACAAGTTATAGCAGTCTAAAAAAACTATTTCAGACATTTTAAGGGGCCCAAATTCACGTTTATAACAATCATACTGCAATTCAATATCATGCTAGCGTAACTTAAAGTTTGGGTTCTTTCCGTTAATAAACGTTATGAGAGTAAGTTAAGCGGTTTGGCGTAAAAAATTATAGGCGTGACACGCTACAAAACCGTCCATGCACCAGGGGTGTAGGCCTTTTAAGAGGAGTCTTCGCCGGTGTCGAATTTCCACCTTTGACGGGCGGGAACAGCATAGCGATAAGAGCCAGTGTCCCACGCTTGACGAGAATTATATCGCCTCTATTCGCAGCGCGCCAAACTGGCGTGCAAGGTTTTCCTTGTAGTCTTTTTCCTATGGGACTTAAAGCGGTGACCACATGTTATTTTTGAATAGTATGAAGTAAAGACCAATGCATGCCTCTCGCTTTGCATTTTACGAATTCATGTAATATTTTCGGAGTTACAGCAGTCTAAAAATGCGTTTTTAGCCATTTTGAGAGGCCCGAATATCATGTTTCTAACAAATGTGCTGAATTTTTGAAAACATAGAACCGTAGATAAACATAATTATGAATAAGTTAAGCTGTTTCGCGTGAAAAAAAATACGCGAGACACGCTGCAACGCTGTCTATGCGACAGTCGAAGACTCCTCTTAATATTACGCATTTTTATCTACCTGAAGACACCCGAAACATAAATAATATTTTCGCTGGCGTGAGCGCTTGTAGGTCTTTCTAGTTTCAAGGACCTACTAATGTTCAACGATTTAAACAGTTGTACTTAAAAATTAACGTGACACGTGTCACAATCAAATTACACTTACAAGGAAAAGGTCAAGGGGGAGGGGGAGCAAATGCCACCCTCCATGGACTTAGCATTTTAAGTGTATAAACTATATTTTTTGTATCTCGTTATTTTAATAATACTAACTTAAGCACATTGAACTGAAGTTTTATTATTAAAGTTTCTAATTTATACATGCCTAATTAATAAAAAATATGCAACAAGGTCACTGTCGCCGAAAATAAATCTTGCCCCCACCCCGAGAAAAACCTTAAATGACGTCCCTGCTTACATGTAAGAGAAAATTACTGCTCATGTGTGGAGAAAATGTACCATAATAATGAGTGAGAAAATTCTTGATATAAGTAGGAAGAAACTTGAGACATGACTGAAAACTTTTTTATCGTACGTACTACCTTGTTCCTTGGGCACCCTCCGCATACAATACTTACTTATTTATATTAAAATTTTTCGACGGGAATTGGAATCTAATCGCTTTAAGTTCACAAGTGTCTAAGTACGCTAAGCACTAGACCAATTACGAATTAAATGTGCAGTGCATCTATTACGTATGTTGTACTTTTCATTGAACCTTTGCATTGCTAACACGGAGCGCAGAAAATTCTCTGCATAATGTACAACTTTCCCTTACGTAGGCCTATTCGTTACATTGCACTGTCCTATACGGAAATTTGCTATTTATGTCTTCAATTGCACACTTTATGTAAGGAAAAGTAAACTTCCTATACACGTAATGAAAACGTAACTGCCATATAAGTGAATTTCCCATTACAGTGAGGCAATTTATATTTTTATATTAGGAATATACATTTGTTAGTATGGTTAGAGAATAGTACTATAACCTCCCTCGTCAGGTAAATTTACCTTATTGTTTATAGTGGATTTATGGTCACGTGACAGTTTCAGAAAAAAATAATAAATACATTTTTGTTCATATCTAATACGTAGATGACTATTCTCTATACTGCATGAATTAATATTAAAAATAATAATTTCAAGAATGTTTATGTATGCTCAAGGGTAATTGTTGTACTAAATCCTAAGCTCACTCTGTCAAACCATAATATTAATTTTAAAATATTATCTTGCGATCAATATAGTTCAGTAAAAATAATTACAAATAATTTTTCTTCAGGCACTACAAACATGAATAAGAATATTGGTTCTTTTATTTCTTGTTATCCGTATAAAGTATTATTTACGTTACGTGGATAAAATTTAATAGATAGGCTACTTTAGTCAAGTCTTTGATATTTACTTGAATCATTGCCCTCATATTTTTATTCTACAATAGTGGCGTTGCAAAGAGTACGACTGCGGAATTCGTTCGTTTATTTCCTGCTACGTTAGAATAATTAATATGTTTACTACTCATCACTCTTGCATTTATATGAAACTGTGCGCTTAAATTTCTGTATCCTTTTCTTTTAGCAATATTCTTACGTAATCTACAATGTATGGACTAGCAGATATCGCATTAATGCTTGCCAACAACTGCAAAAATTGTTTCAGTAAACGTCCACCAGAATCCGCTCATTCAATAACAAACTTTATTTATATGAATTTATCCCTTTATTACTTGTTACATGAGATTGCTTTCTTCCTTGTAATAGGGGTTTCTGAATGCTTTCTTCACTACATAAGCTGTATGGACACATCAAAAATCAGTTCTATCAAAAATATGTTTTGTGGATTTTTAATTGAGTTCTCTAAATCGAGAGATTACATTGCTAACCGAGGAGATTTTTACGTTAATTTTAAGTTACGTTGTATTTTATGGAAATTAGAAAAAAATTTCAGTTATCGAAACGAAATTTTCGTCCTTTAGAACAGAGTTAGAAACAATGGTGGCTTAAACAATCACTAAAAGCATAATGAACCTGGGTAATTATTTGCAAGATTGACACGTATTTCATAGATTTAATAACTATGTAGTAGTGAGTTGCTTCAATTTTAATTTTTAATTTACATTTTCGTCTATGCTGTTTTCCTATATAATTACGAAAATATATTTTAAACTAGATGTTTGCTAAGAAAACCTTGTATTTGTCATACACCACAAATTAATTTCTATAAAGTAACGTACAGCCAAATTTTATATTTTAGTGTACTTAGAATCAGACATTTCAGCCTCTGGTATAAAATCTCTTTACTATGCCCTCGTCGAAGGTCAATTGGTAAATTTAACCCAGGGTAAGGATTTACGTAATTATTTTTTAAAAGAAAAGTGTTTATCTTGCTACTCTATTTCATACAGGAAGAGGGGGGAAGGGGAATGTGATAATTTATTCCGAAAATCGCAGTGCCATAACACCTAAAAATCCTTACAAAGTTAGAAGGAACCGCGGTGGCCGAATGGTTAGACCATCGCCTCCCACCAAGGCGATCCGGGCTCGATTCCTGGCGGGGAATGCCTGGCAATGCCGCTGGTCGGTTGGCTTTCTCGGAGATCTCCCGTTTCCCCTGCTCATTCACTCCGATGCCGCTCCGTACTCACCACATATCACCCCTCACCTGCGCTAAAGAGCTCCGTATTAAGCGCTGATCAAATTATCTCACTCATTTACTAAGACAGGTTAAATTTTATCTTCAGCACGGCACATAACAGCATAAGAATACGCTCATCTGAACAAACTTTTTAAATGGTTGTTCATTTTCGTAGCTCGTAACACTGATTCTTGTTCGCAGTTATTAATTTACATGTTTCTTTCCGTATTGTTCTTGTGTGCGATATACAGTACGTTTCCTACCGAAATGATTTTATTTTATCAACGAGCTTTATGTTTACGAAATTCATGTGAAGTTTTTGAATTAAATTTTACAAGGTTTAGTAAATCTAGATAAAACATCATGGAGTGGACTACATCAAAACATGTTACACAAACACGTACAGCTACGCGTCTAAAATATGTATTAATACTGGCAGTCATAATCTCTCTATCTTATGTAATGCAAAGACGATATATTTCGTTGTAAACGCAATTTATTGATATATTTTTAAAAGTTAAAACAAATATTTTTTCATTTCATTATTATAAAAAAACCACCTTGTAATCAAGTGCTGAATTGGATACAAATATTTGTATTTCGGAAGTTTTTCTAAGAGAAATGAGTTGGTGTTCCTATCCGTCAAAACGTCAATATATCCACGTATTCAATTTTAGGAAAAATAAACGTAATTCAAAGATATTTATTGTTACATTTGCTGTTCCGTACCAGAATTGTCAATGCTTGACTTTAATTACAGGCATGCTTACAAAATTCTCTGCGCTGTAAAATATTTCCTAAACAGCAATAAAAGTACCTAACACATGCACAGTATATGGCAGTTACAATACTTGAGTTTGTAAATAGAGAAAATGTTGAGCAATGTTACTATACAAGTCTCGTAACATATGTTTATATATTCGACTGTCTCCCAAAATAGCGTACGAATAGCACCATTGATGAATGTGAACCAATTTCAAAATATCTACTTTCTTAATCTTAACGCTTCTACGCGTAGATGCAAACTTGCAAATAATTTTGTACAATGCTAATTCTATGTTCGACGAATGAAATATTAGATTGCTTGTTGGAGCATTAGCATGGACAGTATTTCGGTGACTTCGCTCAGCCTTTAATAGGGCATTTTCCTAAATAAATTACGTAGCCTATTTTGAGTAATTAGTATGTACAATGTAATTAGCTTTGGCACGAAAAGGTCCAAAGATTTTTTTTTTTAAATTAAACACGAACCTCTTGCCGACCGTATTCGCGTAGCCACACCGGACTTTATTGAAAAACCCATTAGCCGTAATAATCGCCGCGGGCAATTTGTGAGGCGATTGATTGGCGCGCAGTTTAGCATGTGGACGCCTGGCTGGCAAATAGCCTGTCACCTCTGCACACACGAAGTGTGTTGGTCGCGTGATTAGCCGTTGCCTATGCTGTAACTACTACAGGCCGAGAATAGTTCCTAACGGCGCAGTTCCAGAAATAGCCGATAGAGTACGCTTGCCTTTACTTCAAGTTAGAAAGAAAATATGTTTTCTTTTGGGACCTAATTGCGCTCCTATCGTTTACGAGTTTAATAACGTACGAATGACTGAGTGAGAGATTTTCGTCAGCGTTTAATGGTGACATGAGGTGGATATGTACCAGCGCCGAAATGAAAGGGCGGGGGAAACGGGAGACTCCCGAAAAAACCCGTGGACCAACGGCATCGTCCGGTACGATTCCAACATGCGAAAATCCGGGGCCAACCCCGCCGAGAATCGAAACCGGATCGCCTTGGTGAGAGGCGAACTATCTGACCAATCTACCACCGCGGCCCCTAATAAAATACGATACCCTAGCTAAATTTAATTTAGCTAAGCTTGTCAAAGAAAGAAGTTATTTAATTAATTTGCAAGTCAAAACAAACCAATATCGGCTTTCAAATTTTGAACTTCGTGTAATTTAAAATTCATGAAAGCTCTGTTGATTGGTCAGTTCACACGCTCAAGCGGCAGAAATGCCAAACTTTTATCCCGGACCTTTCCGACCTGTAGCAGAATGATCGAAACAACAGACGTGCAGGCGTATCAAATTGTACACGAAATTTCGAAATTCAGCCTCATCGAAACGTATTTTAATTTAAGCATTTTAAAAAGTGTAACTTATTGACAATGGCAATTTAAAATAATTTTGAAAAGTCATCACAAGTAGCACATGGAACGAGGATTGTGAAGAAGCGTATTAACAATAGCCAAATAGTGATATAAGTGCAGAGGGGAGACATCTAGCGGACAGGAAGTGAACCTCACAACCCGGCCCATATTGTGAAGCAGGAGATAGTCTTCCGTGTTCCACCCAGTGTTACCAAATGTACGATAATTATCGTATTTGTACGAGGTTTTAGGGTGTTTTTACTCGACGTACGATATGAAATTGCTGTAATACGAAAATTTCGAGACCAGATAACTATTAATGGTCGGGCCTGTAATGTGTTCGTGGTATGCAGGTGCGCGATAAAAAGGTCTATAAAATGTGTGGTACGAGAACTTTGAAGCCTTGTATGGAATTTGTTTCTCCCTTGTGCGAGACTACTACGTTTATGACCTGGCAACATTGGACTCCTGGTCTGTAGTAATAACGTAGGTGACGGATTAGACCACCACCTGCTTCGCGTCATCCGAGTGCGCAGTTTCTATTTCAGCTGGGGTCCATGGTGGCCGAATGGTCAGACCATTCGCCTTCCACCAAGGCGATCCGGCTTCGATTCCCGGCGGGGACTGTCTCCGGAAATCGTACCAGACGATGCCGTTGGTCGGCGGGTTTTCTCGAGGATCTCCCGTTTCTCCCACCATTTCATTCCGGCGCTGCTTCATACTCAGCTCATGTCACTCCTCACCAAACCTATCACTCTCTCACTCATTCTTTTCCAGCTGGTCGAACACGGAGGTAAGTTTCTCCTTGTGTATTCTGCCCAGGCTCTCGTAACTTGAACAGGAAAAACAAACCCTCGACCGAAGATTACCCAAGTTCCTCTTCTACGACGGACAACTTATGCAGTGAAAAATAAATGCTGCGATGAAACGTCAACGAAATGAAGTTACGAATTTATATAGGTAGTTCAGGATAAAGTAACCTCTAAAAACTTAACCTTTGAAAAATATCACTTGTCCATTAGTTGCATGTAATTCTACATTAAGGCCACGAGTTTTAATTTCTACTGCTTTTATGATAGCTATTCTTTAAATTCTAAACGAGAACAGAAATCGGAAAACAAAACCGTAGCACTATTTTGTTAAAACTGGTGTGTAGAATGTTAACTAATTTTTTAATGACAAAATACACAATGGTTTTAGCTAGTTATGCAATTAAGGACATTATCATTAATGGACCAATTAGGTAATGTTATATAATTCTTGTCTAAAAAAATTTGGCTACGTAATAAATGCAATTTTTAACAAAAATGTACAACAGTTTTTTGATATTTGCTCTAGTTAAGGGATAACAAATAGTTATCGAGAAATCAGTACACTCTAAAAAATTGTTTGTAAATTTACCAGACGTGCGTATAGGAACGCTAAGATAGTATGTATGGTAGAATTATTTCCCAGACATCCATGGTATCACTCCTAAACTTTTTATAAAACAGTCAAATGCATACTAAAGTTACCAGACTTGTATTGTAGCAACTGTTAATGTTTGCATATTAACAAGACGGAAGTATGGTAACTGTCCCATACTGCGTCTGGGATAATAACTTCCTAAATATTTAAGAAATTTTTTTTACAGTGTATGAATGTTGGATCATGGTCATAACGATAGTTGCCTTATTGCTTGTAAGGTTGGCAGCGAAACTACAGAATATAGTTCGATGTATTTTAATATTTAAATACAACTAGACTGAAACAAAATCAACCGAAATCGACATTATTGTATTTCATATACTTAATCAACTTTTTCATCAAACAATATAGGTCCCTACCGACTGCACAATTTATCTTATGCGTGCAAACATCATTAGACGAGTCCACAGAGGCTAGAAATTTCCCGCCGTTTGCCGTTACGCCAGCAAATATACGGATTGACTGAAAATACATTCATAAAGACACGGTCTTCGGCAATTTTCAGCGTCATATTTATGTATATATTTTTGTACCACATATTCCTTTTCTTATTTTAGACATGACTTTATATTGCTCTTTTGACATTTTTTATCCCTCATAGTTTTTGCGTAATGCCTCATAAAAGTCAAACTTTCCATTTTAAGGTTATGTCTTGTGAACAAAAAAAAAAAGAGTAACATTAAAAATTGCTAAAATTTTAAGTACAAATTTTAAAATATCGCAGTTTTTTTAAAATACCGAAAATTTTTTAAATTATTTTTAATACAGGAGACCTTGTACCCTACAGCATAGTTGTTCCATGTAAATTTTTCAGTTTTGTGTGTCAGATGAATTTAGTGGCATAGATAAAACAGTAAAATGCAATTTTTGACGTTTACGAGTCTTTACACGAAAAACGATGAGAAACTAAAAAAATTTCATAGAAGTAAAATTTAGACACAATTAATGTCTAAAGTAAGAAATGAGTATCTGGTATAAATATAAAAAAAATGTGTACTATGAATATTGCTGTAGACCGTACTGTTAAGGTCATAATCTTTCATTTATTTCAAACAATTACTAATAACTCGAACTTTATTTTTTTACCAAATGCTTTGAGAAAATTTGAGACTGCGTACAGTCATACGATACACAATTTTGTCAGAGCGTTTTTTTAATAATATACTGTTTACTAGTTAAAATTATTTACTTCATTTTGGCATATTTTGTCAACAAAATATGTGGTATTTCAGGGGCAAAAGTCTAAAAATCCGTTTGGTGTATTGCAACAAAAAATTTAAGGTACAAACGATGATATATAAGTGTTAAAACTGTAACAATGAATATTTGATGTATGTATTAATTAGCGTTAAAATAAACCTTTTTGTAACAACTTCAAATTAAAAGAGCAGGGCCTTAAGCAGCTTTTTTTGAATGCTGATTTTATTCCTAACCGGCTAGTAACGCATGCCATTAACTAATTGATTTGTATAGTAAGTTGCTAAGTTGAATGTATTAGCGAATATTATAATATGAAAATGGCAATCCTGAAATGTTTCTCGCCATTATCAAATTGCGTTTTCTGACGTTGGTATAATGGTGAGGGAAATTGTAATCTGCTTCGAGAGTCTCCGGGGAAAGAAGAGCTCTCGTTGCATAATATGAGAGTAAGGACTCTTTTATTATATTCTCTCTGATTCTGTCCCCAGGCTGCAAGAAAAGTGGTTCGGTTTCTTGCCACGGACTTAGGTACATGTTGTCACATGTTATTAAAAGGTAGCTGCTAGTTAAAAAAAAAAATAATGTTAAATACATTACACGTGTTTGGATGCTAGTTACATTTGCTTAATACGACCCATGATAAATATAAAAAAATAAATAATGAACAGAGTCGCACCTTTATTCGCAGCAGTGTGTGTTATACAAACAGACAATCGACGTATGTTAGAAACTTTGCGAGACGATTTGTTTTAAAAATCACGTAAAGTTTAAAAGAGCAAGATTTGGCTTGCGCAAATGTTGAGGAATAAATTCTCCATTAAACATTGATATTGAAAATCAACGTTTACAAAAGTAAGGATAAATCAACAATGAATTGTCGAGTGTGATTTAATTATAAGACAAGCAATCTGAGAAAAAAATGTTTTCAGTACGCAACGGGTTTAGACAATCTTATTTTACTCTACAGAATTTTATCCGCTAAATTTTTCGGCCATTAAATTACACGGTTTGTAGCAGGAAGCTCTAAATAAAATATACCGCCTTGTGGCCACTTCTTCAAGTGAACATGTTCCGAGAAAATGGGCGTAGAAAATGTGAAGCCGTTTAGGGAGGCAACACGCGATACACTGGCGGTTCATACAGCTCCATTATCTACTGAAATTGTTAAGTATTCGAAACCATTTTTTTTCACAGATTTTTGATCTTATTATTAAACCGTATTCGAAAATTCATTGCGAATTTCTTCTTACTGTTGTTTGATTTGACAAATGTTGGTTCCCAATGTCAATTTTCAATCGCGGAATATTCTCTTAAGATTTGCGCCAACCAAAAACTTTAACTGTATTACTTCACATATTTTTTTTTACAAGTAATCGTCTCGAAAGTTGTGTAACATTGTTTCACTAACACCTTGTAAAATAACTCGAATTTTCAAAGGTTATTATAAATTGAAAACTTTTCGATGCTATTGGGTTTGTTCCAGACAGAGAGAATAATAGGTGTGAAGTCATGCATACTTCATGAGCTTCCGTAAAAAAACCTCACGTGCAGTTTCTAGGTCAAGGTACCTTAAAGTCAGTCGCAGTCCGTTTCACAATAACGACGATATTCTTGTCGCTGTGTCTGCACAGGAAAGTGAAGTTTAGTCTGCTACCAAGTGATAACGCGAATTTTGAATGTCTCTAGCGATTAGATGTCTAAATCTTACTTGCCTTGGTGTTCTACTGGCATATCACAGACCTGTGATGTTACAATAACGCTTTTCTTATTAGCGCAGTCTGAACAAAGACACGCTGCCAATAACAATGAAGCAAAGCTGCCGATGTGCACGTATGGCATAGAAACAAAATGTTGAAAGAATATTTTCATGACCCAGAATAAATGTGAGAATGTTACAGGGACATTGCGATGATACTTCGGAAATTTTGTTAGAATTAAAACGTAGTACTACACGACAGATTTTCACGCTGCCCATCTCCCAGGCATCCTAACTACTAGTTACAATACGATCGCATAATAAGCTAAGCACAACACGTGAATCCCTACAGTGTTGCCACATTCTGCATGTAGTATATTATCGTACAACATTATCCCACTAACATTTTCGTCTTCAATTTAGCCCGGGATTCGCGAGGTGTGTAAATTACGCGTTTGATTCTGGAGATTCTATGTACAGATATATATATATATATATATATATATATATATATATATATATATATATATATATATATATATATATATACACATATTTGTGTGTGTGAATGTTTATAAACACCGTAAGCGGGGAGGTTTCTGGTCACTTGAGGTGACTTTGGGACTTCACAAAAGTATATTTTTCCCATGTGGTAGTCCTGAGTTAAGAAATTCACTTACGATAATTTCCGAATAATAATTAGGCAAATGTCATTTAATTAATATTTACTCGCAGTTGACAATTTTGGAAAACGAAAGTATAAATATGTCCCAAAGTCATCCCCGCTTAGGTGCATATTTATAAGTATCTGTGTGTTTACACACACACGTACACGTACACACACACACACACACATATATATATATATATATATATATATATATATATATTTACACTAACATGCCAAAATCACGTTTGTAAATTTTAAACTGCAACCAAACAGAGATAACACCGGGAAAAACAACAGAGTAATTCAAATCTGCTGTCGTAACTATACGCAAACTTAATTCTAGTAGTGTGGTATAACTGCACTTAAATCAGGTGCACCAGCTTTGGTTGACTGAATCAAAGCTAAGGAGCTTGTCGTGGATATTTCACGCTAGCAGAAAGTTGATCGATCCTACCAAGTCGCCTAGCTTCACTACTATCGCATGTCACACTTCTCTTACATACTTCGAATCAGAAGTAGCTGATATTTGCCGTAGTTACACGGGACTGCGAACATCTCTACTTCGAAAACTTTCAGCTGAAGCGAACTTTCAGCGCAGACCAAACTTTTTCTGACCTTGACTACTTCTCAGTCAGTCTTATCACGTTTAATAAGTCGTTTAGAACGATTTCTTATGTACGCTGAGCAGATTTTGACACGAGCTACGAAACAATTGTAGCTACCGGTTTTTGGTGTGACTTATTGCACTCTTTAAATTACGACAACTTTCATGTTTAAATAGGGATATTGCCTATTTTGTAATTTAATTTTTATTTAAAAGTACGTTTAACTTAATTAATATAGGTTCCACACTTTCTTTATTTGCATCCGTATAACCCAAGCTCAGTCAAAACGATTACCGCCATGTTGATGTCCCTGTGACGTCATTAGACCTGTTATTGCATGTCTGGTTACTCTTAACGCTACAGCATATTACGTTTAGTTCGTGAAATTGCGTTAAATCCAGTGGTTTGTGTGGTAAGAACGGGTATGGCTGGGACTCCGAATAGTTATAAGTAGTCAGGGGCGTCTTTTGGGGCAACGCAGGGGGGGGGGGGGCAAATGCCCCCCCCTGGATTATAATTGTAAGTGTATAAATATATTTTTTGTATTTTTAAATTTTAAAAATGCTAACTTAAGCACATAAAACTGAAGTTTTATTATTAAAGTATCTAATTTATACATGGTTAATTAATAAATAAGATGCAACAAGGTTACTGTTGCCGGAAAACAAAATCTTGCCCCCCCCCCTCTCTAGAAAAACCTGAAATGACGCCCCTCAGTAGGGACAAGAAGTTTTGGTTTACGCCGGCGTTTGAAAATATGGCATTTTTAAAGCTCAATAACTTGAAAATTAAAGTACGCACGGAATAATTACTTTGTATGGTTACATTTTGGGGGAAAATATTTCGGAAGAATAATGTGAATATGAAATTGTTTTTCTAGGTACCAACCCCATTGTCCGTATTGTTTATGCAAGCATAGAAAGATTTTAATTGCAATACAATAAATGAAATCATATATGCCGTGTGAGTTTTTTTTTATTTTGAGACATCTGAATATGTGAAGAACCACTCATAGGATGAAAAACGGAAAATTACGAGTTCAAAATTTAAAAAAATGCTATCTAGCGATACCATTGCAGGTGCACCTGGCAACCAACCCCTATGTTGGGGTTGGCGGGCAACTGTGGAATCTTAAATAGGAACCCCCAATGTGTTATCTTGAAAAAAATGCATTGGATAAAGAAATTTAAATAGACGGTTTCAATAAATTCAAAAACTACATGTTTTAGGTGAATTACCTTGCCTCTCACTATCAGGGTACTTTATTAAAGTGAGTCTCCTTTCCTCTCAATATCGGTGTGCTTTATTAGCGTGAGTCCTCTTGCCTCTCATTATCGGCGTGCTTTATTAACGTAAGACCCCGGGCATCTCACTATCGGGGTACTTAAATAACGTGAGACCCCTTGCCTATCAATATCGGGGTACTTTATTAACGTAAGTCTACTTGGCTTTCAATATCAGGATGTTATATTAATGTGAGCTTGTTAGTTTTTCAACATCGGGGTGCTTTATTAACGTGAGTCCCCTGGCTTCTCACTACCGGGGTGCTTCTTGATTCAAAGTAGTGCTAAAAATGTTGCCGCCTATTTCGATGCACTTTTTATCTGCACCTGGAAGATGCGACCAAACTGAGAAGTGTTATGTTCCGACATGCATTGGTGATACGATGGATCATGTTATCGTGCCTTTGTTATCGCTTCATTACTCTTGAAATAACCCCACAAGCAAAAGTCTACCGAGTTAAGATCTGGCGGTCCTGCAGGCCAAGACTTGCCTCTTCCGATCCATCGACGATTGTAGGGACACGCGACTTAAGGGCGCGGTCTACCGCAATTTTCCTCACCATTTTTTTTATTCTTATTTGTACCAGATATTTTTTTTCTTATTTTGTACACAAAATGTGACTAAATTTGGCTCTTGTGAAATTTTTTTATCCCTCATAATTTTCGCGTAATGGCTGGTGAAAGTCATATTTTGCATGTTTCCGTTTTAACGACTACACTAAAACCAACTAATAAACCAAACTAAAAAAAATCACAGTGGATAAAAACATTACAGGCTACAATGACATGCTCATAAAGCTAAAGAATAAAAATTATTTGTATTTAAAAAAAATGCTGAAACTGAAAAAAAAAAACATTTTAAAAAATTCAATAAATTTTTTTAAAATACACATAATTTTTATTCTTTAATTTTACGAGCATGTCGTTGCAGCCTGTGATATCTTTATCCACTGTGATTTTTTTGGGTTTGGTATATCAGTTGGTTTTAGTGTAGTCGTTAAAACGGAAACATGCAAAATATGACTTTCACCAGCCATTACGCGAAAATTATGAGGGATAAAAAAATTTCACAAGAGCCAAATTTAGTCACATTTTGTGTCTAAAATACGAAAAAAAATCTGGTACAAATAAAAAATAAAATAATGATGACGAAAATTGCTGTAGGCCGCGCCCTTAATACTACCCGTACTGCTACACAATAATGTGATGGACAACCATCATTGTGGAACCTCATTGCTTGCCGGAAGTCCAAATGAAGGTCTTTCAGAAATACTGGATTATCGTCCTCCAAGAATGTTCAGTGTTTATCATAAATTAAGTTGCCGCCGATAAAGATTTGACCAACGAGTCGGTCTCCCATTATTCCACAACAAACATCCACATTCCATGGACGATGATGTTCACCTTGTCGAACCAATATTGTTGGTTTTACACATCCTAATAATGCATGCTGTGCCGATTAATCGTACCGTGGCTCGTAAAAGTGATTTTAAAATTTTTGTAAACAAGTTTGAAACGCACAAACGTAGTTACAGGGCGTACGGCTATTGAATGACAACAAACACGGAAACCGCTACCCGGGAAAGTTTAGACAGCGCGAGTTCTGCTCGCATTGTGTATTATTCACAGGTGAGCGTTTATCGCCGCGCCAGTTGTAGCGTGCTAGATTGAATCACGTGATTTACGCTCCTGCGAACAATAAGGCTTTATGTTAGCGGAACTGCGTGTAACTGCAGTAGTTCGCACAGATATCAGAAACGTCATTTCCGTGATGGGCCAACTTCCTTATTTAAGGTGGCCACACACGCTTCAAATTGTGTTGTCATCTGCGGAGAAATATGTTTTTTTTACAAAACTATAACGCAAATGCCCATTGTGGATGGACGTATTTAGTCTTTCCTTTGCCTGGGGTAAATATTGTGATCCGCATCCCATCCTTACCCATTCTCACTTGAGTTAACATTTTCAGCATAATCGGCTCCCCTTCTAACCAAGCCCCCGGGGCTGACTGCCCCTCTGCCCTCCTCTAAATTAATATCAATTCTACTATATTGTAGAAATAAAATGTGTTTACTTACAGGAGAATTTGACACAGAGCTTAATTCTGCCACTAGTTACTCTGCTATAGCTAAAGGGTCTAGTAAAATACGAAACCGTAGTAAAATTAAATTTAACTAGGCTTAGCAACAAGAGAAGTCATTTAATTTGTTTTTAAAGTGAGAAAGAAATTAATTTTGTCTGTGAAATTATCAGCGTATTGTAACTTAAAATTCATGACAACTCTGTGATTGGTGAGTTTACACCTCTTACTGACACCAGCGCTCAAACGCAAACATTTTCCCTGACCCAAATTTTAAACACTGATATTCCTAACCTGCAGTAGAATTAACCTTTCCCTGATCATGCGATACCATTGTGCCAATGTGCGAAAAAACACATTTCGGACAAGTATGGAATGTAATTTTTTTTAAAAACCATTCTCATCAATTCGTAATATTATAATTGTACCAAACGCTGTCCGACTCACACATTACATTAATAGTAATTTCTTACAAACAAAAAAAAAATTTTAGATTTCGTAGTTTTCGTACAAGCGCATGTCAAATTAGCGTTTTGTCTGTTTTCGACACTTACCCAAAGTAATTACTATTCGAATGATATTAATGAAATAATTTAGAGTGGATGTAAGTGCATCATGCTGCAGAACGACCTCTTTATTTTTACGTACAGAAAAGTTTTAAATATACATATATTCAAAAATATTAAAAAATGTTGTTATATTAAAACAATTTATTTTAATACAAACAGTTTTACGTGGAATTACAAAGGTGTCATTCTGTAGCTCAATAAATGTTACTGTAGATAAGTAACGAAAATATTCACATCACCGTGGAACCGAAAAAAAAAATTCTTTGTGAGAAATTACTAGAAATGCAATGGTTAAGAGTAAGACTGTGTTTGGCACAGTTATAGAATTACCAATTTTTCGGTGCAGATCAGTCATAAAAAACCGTTAATTAAAAACACTGTTTTGAAAACCTTGAACATTACTAAAAAAAGGCCTTTTCAGACGGCGTTCTTTGAAATGTACTAGCCGGATGCATGTGAAACTCAGATAGAAATATGCACTGAGCTTTGCTGAAAACTTTCAACCGATAAAATTATGTGGTCAACGCTTAAAGTCCCATAGTAGACATGAATCAGCAGGAATCTTGCACGTAAGTTCAGCGCTTCGCTCGTTGTGGCGATTTGGTATTTGATACTCGCTTCAAGGTCGCTCTTATGACTCTGTGACTTCTGAGAACCTAACGCGCAGGTGGGAGGTGTCCTTAAGGCCATTGTCTTTAATTTATTTCAAACAACTACAAATAATTAGGATACTTTTTAAGATACATTGAAAACATTTGAGGCTGTGTACAGTCATACGATATACAATTTTGTCAGAGCGTTTTTTTTAAATAATTTACCATTTGCTAGCAAAAAATTGTTTTTCTTCATTTTGGCTTTTTTGATAACAAATTCTGTGTTATTTCAGGGGCAAAAATCTAAAAATCAGTTTGGTGTATTGCAACAGAAAAATTCAGATACAAACGATGATAAATACGTGTTAAAACTGTATGAATAAATTTTTGATATATGTATCAATTAGCGTTAAAAGAAATATTTTCTGAACCACTGCAAAACTAGAGCGTGGCCTTGGAAGGGTATTCAAGTGCGACAAAACCATAATTTAATATTTTTATGAAACAGAGTTACATACTACAGTTTCCTCTTACAAAATAACTTTAGTTATCATAGTTTTCTCAAGACAGTGCATAGGCCTATGTGTCAAATTTTTTTTCTTACGCTACCATGCAAATAGCAAAAACCAGCACATCTACTTAAATAAAAAAATTCACTGAGAGCTTACATCCCATCAGCTATTCAAAAAATATTTAAAAACCTTCAGTGTAATATTTTGAATTTTAAAAAAAAAATCGCAAAATTACGTAAACAAGTTGCAAACGCAACATTTTTTAAAATGAAAAATAGTTCCCAGCATGTTCACGACGTTTTATTACGTAGCGCATGAAAATTTGTTTCACTGTGAATTATTTCACTTAATGCACAAGTCAATTGGTATACATAGTCTCATTAACTGTAATCTGTAAAACCTCGTTACTCCGTGTTGCATTTATTAAAAAAGTATTTTTCTCACACTGAGAAAAACTACATAATTTTGTAAAACATCGTTATAAATGAAATTGATGTGTTAACTTCTAACAATGTTTCTTAGAAAATATGTTGTTAAGATAGGTTTGAAAGGGCTTAAATGTCCAATCTTCAAAAATAAAGTTACGAAGTTTTCAAATAAGTTAATGTAAGTGTGCATTACTTCTAGTCGACAGCGAGGTCATTATAGACGGTGACACAATTAAGTACAATGACAGGAGCTGGGAGATGAGTCGGCCATGGCCTTCGTCATGATACCATCCCAGCATTCACTGGATACAATTAAGGTAACTATATATATATATATATATATATATATATATATATATATATGAGGGGCTTAGAATGATAGTTGTGTAAGTCACGTAAAGTAATTTTCACAAATACGATTAGCTTCTTTTACATATAAAATACTATATATATATATTTATTTATTTATATTTATATATTTATGCACACTTATTTTCACATTCAGATGGTACTAAAATTTATTAACACGAGGTTTGCTGGCCGCCAATGCCAAGCGAAGCTCGCAAATTTGGCCAACTTATGTTTTCAGATAGACGCACAACAATCTCAATCTAATACAATTTTCAATTTTTCAATTAACAAATATGATAATATGATATTCGAATGTATGGTAAAAGGATCGTATTCAATACGCCAAACTGTAGTAAACTTTGAAAGAAATAATAATCGTATAAAAAGAGTTGATCTAGGAGTGAAATTTTAAGGTAATCATTAATACTGAAGGTCACTAACAAAAATAAATAATATTTCCTATCTAGTGTCATCATCCGGGTCTGAAATGAAATGGGTTTACACAATTGAATACTTAAGCTGGAAAGTTATGCTTGACAGCGTAGCAGTAGCCAATAAAAATGAACTGTCAGTTTAATAATTCTTGCTGTATACATTACTTCAGATGACACAGATAAAACAAATTGAAGTAAAATAATTACAAGAAGCGTTATAAACACTCCAATAGTATTTCAAATTTAAAGCATCATCTATATTGCAAATCATACTTATTCCAAAAAAATAACTAGTTGGGAATATATTTTGAAGTACACCTGGATATGGCAGCTATCGGGTGCGTTACAAATAGCTTCAAGGGACAAGCAGCGTGCTGTGATTGGATCTTCTAAGTTTTTCCACTGCCGAACTTAAACAGGCCTAGGCAGTAACTGTTCCCTTGTGTACGCTTCTGCTTAAGGCAACATGATGGAAAACATTTTCAACTTCTACTGATTAAGTCTTAAGAAGCTTATGTACCGGATGTAACTTTCCGTGTTTCAAGCTCAGAAACAGGTGAGTGGTAAGGGCCAGATTGCCACGTTCAACGAGAACAGCATCACTGTACATGTGGTGGGATAAACTAGCGTTCAATATTACCTAAGTGGACATTTTCTATGGGATTTAAGCGGACCCTACAATTTACTTCTACATTTTTTTTTTGTTATGACCTACGCTTCCTGCTTTATATTTTAACAACATTACAAAACGTATTTGTCCTAAAAAGTGAGTATTTATAACAGGATATTGGACTAAAATTATTTCGTAAGAATATTTCTAAGCTGAAAAATATTTCCCACACAACTAACAATTGGCTCACAGTCGGTTGTTGCGTACCACATTCCATTTGTAAGCTTATAGCAACCCAACCTGAAGTTTGAAGGTCATTTTCGTAGGCATACAAATGTAATGCACACCAAGTTTTCTGACAGTTAAATTATGGGATTAAAAGAAAAAAATTACACGCGTTTATAGCAATTTGAACTAAAAAGTGGAAAAAAATATTAAAATATTATGTTTTTGTTCACCAACGATATGTCTTACAATTCAGTATAAGTCACTGACATAAAATAAACAATATTTGATAAATGCGTATGGTGTCTTAAAATTGTTGGCTATTCGTAAAGGTACTGTAATTATGAAAAGTAAGCAGAGAGCATCCCACGCAATTTTTTACATTAAAATTAATTTTTTCCTCAGTAATTTATAATGAAATGTGGGACGTCATATTATCGCCGTTGAACAAAATCTTCACATTTAGAGATTATTTTCAACTTTCTTAGTAATTATTGTTACAGGTAATTTTTTTTTAGTTTTTTAAACTGCAGTATAATATTTTAACATTAAGTCTGAAAAAAATTTAAGCTAAAAGATGTAAGTAATGATTTATTTAAAAATGTTTAAATATTTCGATTTTAAAACAGTTTTTTTTCTGTCGCAGCCAAACTGCATTTTTTACCCAATTGGTAAGCATACCAGGCCATGGCTATTACATTATTGTACTCTCATCGATTTTTAATGCGTGTGCAAATTTCAAATAATACGGGCGACTGGAAGTACGTGATTATTAAATTGAACGATTTCGTTACATTCATACATACATTACTTACATATAGGTGAAGCTAATAAAAGTCTGTTAAAAACAAGAATAATTACTACTCACTGTAAAAAGTTTCAAGCGCAGGTAGGAAGGACATTAAATACTTAAGTTTTTTATGGTGTGATCTCCTTTAGTTGCCTAACCAGCTATACTGCGTTTGTGTGTGTGAAGCACAAGAACTACGGAGCTGTAAGGGTGCCGCTGACCGGCGTATGTAGAAAAGTACCACCTTTACGTGTACGGTCCTCAGTGCATCGTGTTAACATTAATATTTACTATGAGACTTAAAGCGATAGTCATAACATTTTATTTTTTAGCGATATGGCTTAAAGTCGATCACGTGTTTTGTATTTACTTTTTTTAAAATCTGGTCGGTATTTTCGCGCGTATGGCAACTGTTATGTGCCATTTCGAGGGCCCGGAAATTTTGGTATAATATGTTTTTAAAACTTACAGCGATACAGTTTGAATAGTGTGTTACTTCCGTAGATAAACAAATGTAAATGTTTAAGAAGTTCCGTAAAACAACAATCGCCACTCGCTGCAACAATTTCAAGAGCAGGCAGGGATGTCCCTTGACGATTCAGTTTTTGATGGTCAGAGCTCCTTTAGGACGTCGGGTACATTCCGGCTCTTTATTTTATGTTTTTACGGAGTTCTGGTTAGTAACTAAACACAAGTAGAAGTACAATTTTTAAAGAAAAACCTTTTTCTTACATGTTTTATATAATGAGCAGTTAAAATCACGATTTTAACGTTTTTCGCGTAGTCATTGCTAGAAAAACTAAACAGTTTACCGAACTAAAACAGGATGACGACGAAATGCTGCTATCAAAAATTTTAAGAAATATCTGCAAATTCAGTAAACGAAAATTTAATACAACTAAACACACTCAAGCTTTACCACATTTGAAATTAATTTTGACATAAAAAGGAAAATTAAATTGTTGTGGAGAAATCTCGAGCAATATCTTCTAATAGCTAATGGTGCAGAAATATTACCTACGAAGAACAAAGTATCGAGTGTTTTCAGTTTTTCTTGAAATGGCTACACAAGAACTTTAAGAATTTGAACTTTGGCAGATAATCACTAAAGAAAAATATTAATTAACCAAAAAAGTTTAACATTTTGAAAGTTGTACTCCGTAAAGTATTTATTGGTTGATGAGAATTTCACGGTGCCCTTAAGGTAATTCAAGTGGGATAAAATAATAATTTTATATTTTTATGAAATTGTTAGTTTTGTAGGCGATACTTGTGAGTACAGTTTCCTCGAAAAAAACAATTTTAGCTTGCATAGTTTTGTCATAACTGTGCGTCAAAGTAAAAATTTGCCTGTTACGCAACCATGCAAATAGTGAAAACCAATTAACTTACATTAATTAAATAATTCTCGGTAAACTGAAATGCCATTAGTTACGTATTAAAACACTTATAAACCCACAACGAAATATTTATAAGTAAAAAAGTAGCAAAAATACTGGGAATAATTGCAAATTCAGTAATTTTTTTTTTTAAATACAAGAACAGTCCACGGGGAGATTTTTTTAAATGCTTTGTGTGCAGCCCATAACATCACATTTCACCGAGAATTATTTTACTTAAGCAAATCAATTGGTTTTCACTATTTGCGTGGCAGTGTAGCACGCGCATTTGACTTTGATGAACCGAAACGAAAAACAAAAAAAAAAAAAAAAAAAAAAAAAAAAAAAAAAAAAAAAAAAAAAAAAAAAAAAAAAAAAAAAAAAAAAAAAAAAAAAAAAAAAAAAAAAAAAAAAAAAAAAAAAAAAAAAAAAAAAATAAAAAATAAAATAAAATAAAAAAAATAAAATAAAAAAAAAATAAAAATAAAAACTATACAAGCTAAAATTTCTTCGTAAGAGGAATCTGTACTCAAAAGTATCGTCTACGAAAACTACATTTCTTCGTTTAAAAATAAAATAATTATTTCGTCTCGTATGAAAACCCTAACTCTTGGGGCAAACGACGCGAGAGAGAAGACGATAGCGAGCGAGTGCGTACGTACCTAAAGTGCGAACCAGCGCTCTCAGATCAAGAGCACTGAGTCGTGAAAAGCTGGTTAGCTGAGCTCATTAAGTAATCCACCTGGATTTTAACAGCTAACAGCAGAAACACAAATTACTTCTCGTATTCAACCTCCCACCCTCCCCGCCGCAATAATCCCGTTGCCGAGCTGTTCGTGCGAAAACTCTTGAAGTGGCGTCTGCTAAAGACGTTACGTCGGATGTTAACAAATGTTTCAACTAACTCTGTACCTCGGTATTTCGTCACATCAAAGACGTACCTGCCTAGCTCATCAACTGTTCTGTATCATGACGCATTTAAGCGAAACTGCCAAACTTATTCCCATTTTCATTAACGAAGGAAAAAAGACCTATCAAGGCCATGCTCTCTTGTTTATAATATTCTTACGATAATTTTTTTTAAGCTTAAACGAAAGCAGATATCAAAAATATGTTCGGCAGTTTTGTTAAAATGGGTTTAGCCGTGATAAATATATATATATATATTTTTTTTTTCAAAAGAAGAAATTATGCTGATTCGACTAAAAAGTCGATCGACCATAATTTTGTTAGTTACATATAGCATTTACTGTCTTGAAAAATCAGCCGGCATAGACACACCGATTTTTAACAAAATAAACAGATATTTAATATATACACTCGTTTAGGCGTAAAACATTAATATCGGCAGAAAAAAAAGTAGAAACAACTAAACTAAACTAAAAAAATAATATTTTTTAAAAATTACACCAGACTTATTATTAGAAATACAGGGTGTCCGAAAAGTCTTTCCCTGATTACAAAAATTCATTGCTTAGGCTACAACACTGTTAACAATTTCTTTAAATTCACGGAAATATTTACAGAAAAGTACTGCAATTTTACGGAACTGGCTTCCGTAATATTTTGTTTACGGGAATTTGTCCGAGTTGCCAGTTTACGGATGTTTGACCGTAACTTTCCATAAATTCAAGAAAATATGTTTCTACAATTTTAAAGCATATTTTACTGTGTTTCTTAAAAAAAGGGGTATTAATAATCACTATGAATCCTGGATGTCAAATACAAAAGTTGTCTTTTATAAAGTTGATGTCTTACCACTGCATGGAACTCTTTTACTCATAACTTGTCACTGCGGTTCAATTGCGCCGACCCCCCCCCCCCCCATGGCTCAATTGGTTGAGCGGCCGGCTTTGGTGCGGGGGGTTCTGGGTTCGATTTTCAGGTCTGGCTGGATGTAAATTTGTGTTTGTCCATTTGGGTCTCAAAAATTGTCACTATGCAAATTGTCTCACGAAAAGTACTGGGGTCACTCAAATTAAGTCACATTAAAGGGGGGAATGTTTGGTGCAGTGATGATGCGGAAGCTTCCGCATCGCCACTGCACCAAATATTTTATATATACTAAAAAAATTTAAAAAAAATTGTTAGAGCTTCTGCCTTGCAATTATAAGGTTGTGGGTTCGAATCCCAGCAACTTCAATAAATTTTTCATGTTACTAAATATTACGTCAGAATTTCGATAGTACATAGCTAATAAGAAAATGTAGTATTTATAGAAAATGGAGTGCTAGTAGATTACAGAAATTAAAAATTTTTTGCGGAAAACGGATTGTCTGTTATTTTACAGAGGGTTCCGTTATCAAGAAAAACTGAGTGTCCGTTACTTTACGAAGATTTCTGGAAAATTTTTTGCCAGTACTTTTCCGTAATTTCACGCAAATTTTTTCTAACAGTGAAGTAAGATAAAAATATGAAACTGGTGTCAAAATGTTTAGAAACCATCCAAGTTTTTTTTTTTTCACACATCAGTAAACTTTCACATGAGCACCCTTGGTCGCACGTAGCACATCTAGTCGATATTCAACTTCTGTCCACACATTCGCCAACATCACTGGATGGAACGATTCAGTGACTGTGATTATTTGTTGTCGCAGGGTTGCAAAATCTGGTACATGTGTTCGGTGGACCTCGTCCTTGACATTAACCCCATAAAAAGAAGTCTAATGGGGTTATGTCAGGAGTGCGTGGAGGCCAAACCGTTGGGCCACCACGACCAATCCATCGTCCTGTAAAGGTCATATCAAGATAGGCACGGACTTCCAAACCCCAATGAGGTGCGGTGCACCGTCTTGTTGAAACATGACATCGGGTTGATACTCAAGCAGCTGAGGAATAGTATAAAGTTGTAACATGTCCAGATACACTGGAGATGTGATGGTTGCCTCAGCGAAGAAGAATGGCCAGATAATTCTGTCATGTTAGAGCGCACCAAACATTCATATTTAGACTACCTCTGGTACACTCCATCACCTCGCCAGGGGGTTGTGAACCCCAAATGCACACATTATGGCGATTCACTACTCCACTGACAAAAAAAGGTCGCTTCGTCGGAAAAGGCAATTCGTCTGAGATAATCATCAACATCCTCAATACGTGATAGCATTTCGACCGCAAAGTCATATCGACGTTTACTGTCATTGGGTAACAAAGCTTGAACGATTTGCACTTTGTATGCACGAAACAATAAACGTTTGTGTAATATATCGTTGAGAGAGCTTTTTGGCATCTGTGATTCACGTGAGGCCCTACGCACCGGTTTCTTCGGACTTCCCAGAAAAGACTGTCTCACAGCTTCCACCCTGTCAGCTGAGGTTGATGGTCGACCAGACTTCGGAAGGTCAGCAACCGATCCTGTGTTCTTGAACTTCTCGTGCCATGTCTTAATGCTCTTGACATCAGGTGGACTCTTTCCATATGTTGTCTGGAAATTTCTCTGCACTGTTATTGGTGATCGTGTCTCGTGGTACCACAGGGCACACTGCGCCTTCTCCTGATTGGTTAACATGTCTGGCTTCCTGGGTACCGCATCTCGTCCACTGCTTACGTGCTGCGAACCTACGACAAAAAAAAAACTTGAGTTATGGGGTAACATTTTGACACCAGTTTAATATTTTTTGTTACCTCTAGCCTGAGCTATGAATTCTTGTAATCAGGGACAGACTTTTCGGACATTCTGTATAATGACTAAAACCAGGTTTTTAAGACTACTATTTTATTTAAATACAGCAACCTGATTCGCAAAACAGAAAAAACGAATAATTCATTTGGCCACATCGTGCTTTCCAGAAACAAAATTACAGGATCACAGTAAAATGTTTACTAGAAAAATACTACAAAGAAAACAGTCCGCGCAAATTTAATGCTCCGTGCCTACGGTTTTAATTTTGACAGTGTCGCCGTGGTGGCCGCGAGGTCAGATCACTCGCATACCACCAAGGCGATCTGGGTTTGATTCCTGGCAGGGTCGGTCTCCGAATTTTCGCATGTATGAATAGGGTCGGACGATGCCGCTGGTCTTCGGGCATTCTTGGGGATTTCCCATTTCTCTTGCTCCCTCATTTCGGCGCTGCTCCATACCGACATAATATCATCCCTCACCAGCGCTGAAGACCTAGATGCTAAGTGCTGATAAAAATAACTACACTCACTCACTCACTCATTTCTGACGCTCTCGCCTGTTTTGTTCAGTTTACTTACTTTTTTATTAACTTCATCCCATGTAAAGTGCACCTTCCAAGTCTTCTTTTAACAGAAAAATATCATCGTGTTGCCTAAACCGATAAAATGCTGCAACTTTGGAAACTTATTAAGTTTTAAATCAAGTTACAACAATAAAAACAATTATAAAAGTGGTTTTGTTAACAGTGCTACATCATAGTTTTAAATTACATATTCATAAGCTGTCAGTGTTCAAGTGTAGCCATTAAGAAAATGTTTCATATAAAAAAATAATAATAAACTTCGGCGATACTAAAAAAAATTGAAAGTATGCTTTTCAAACTTAGTGACTCTACTGTTTACCGTATGAAAAGTAGGCTCCGTTAACAGATTAAGTGTTGAACTGCATATGCTTGAGTCATCTTCGAGACAAACATGAATAATTACTCCAATTCCATGAATGCAAGGTAAGTAAAGTATACCATTGATTTATAAAATCAGGAATGAACGACTTACTTGTGTAAATTTTATGGGCTAATTAATTTCACCTATAATGAGCAGAGCTGAGGAGTGAAGGCAATTCAATCGGTGAAAAGTTAATTACGGAGACAACAGATAATGATAAAATTACAAATTCGATACATTCAACTTTGTTCTCTCTCACTCTCTCTTTATTACTCATAGAGTCGTAATATTTGTGTTTCTTATTAGCGAGCTAATTGGTTTCACGAGAAAAAATTAACTAATTGAAAACGATATAATTCTTCACAAATTTTATCAACAACACGTTCTGTAGTTACAAGTAAAAAAATTTCCTTCTTACGAACAAACAAAAGGTTATCCATTCTTGGTGCTATCCAATACACACACACACACACACTTATATACATATATATTACGCAAAGTTTAATTGTATTCTAATTAATGGCATACGAACGCATAGAAGACAAACAAATAAACCAACATTAATTTTTATGTATTAGATTATACATGAATACAAAACTGGTAAAGAGCAGAAGAAACCTTATCTTTACACCAGAGCACGGTCTTAGAAGTACAGGTCTGGACACTCACCTACTCTTCAATGCTTTACCTTTGACCCTCTTATGACTGAACGAAACTGTTGGCACCACTATCGCAGTGGGGCTGTTGTGAAGAGAAGTTCGTTATTTTAATCAAAACTCAAGTATTTAAACATATTCTGGTTAAACTTAAGTAAGTTTCTTATATTTGTACTTTAAAAATATAATACATTTAATAATTGAAAAATAATTACTAGCACGAGTGTGCTAGTGGCACCACCAGTTTTCAATCGTTTTTGCGGATAGTGAAGGAACTAAAATCAGTCATAAGGGGTCAATATTTCATAGCAGTGTCCAGACCTGAACTTCTAAGGCCATGCACCAGAGTAGCAGTTATATGATGGCGACTCGTACGAGTATTATATGTGGGCAGCGGTTCCGGTTTTAGCCATCCGACGCGCGCCAACTCATCGGACGCATTTATTTCTTCTCATATATCCTCCCGAAAAATTCATGTGTTTATTTCAAAAAGGTCAAGTTACGACAGTTTCCCCCGCAATTTTCTCGACAACCCTCAAAGTTTACGTTTGCTTCCCCTCAGAGGACGCAACAATTTCACGTTTGTGCCTTGTACCATACAGCGGTTGAAAGCAACTGGGAATTGCGAAACTGTCAATCTGGTTTGTGTGTTGTCCTTGGTGTCACTGATAACTGCTAAAAATCCAATGAAATTGTACATTTAAAATTAATAGAAAAATAACAAAAATATTTCTGGAAATAATAAAAACACACAAAAAATAATAAAATAAAAAAATGTGCGTGTGGTGATACAGGGCTATATTTAATTTCTAAATTTTCACATTTACAAGCATTTCTACGGGGCATAAATAATTTTAATATTTAATACTCTCAATGTTATGTGAGTTAGTGATTTTGTTCAGCACTTTACATCTAGGTCCTCAGCGCTGATGAGGGGTGAAATAATGTGAGTATGCATCAGTGCCGGAATGAAAGGACGGGGGAAACGGGAGATTCCTGAGAAAACCCACCAAACAACGGCGTCGTCCGGCACGATTCGCATATGCGAAAATCCTGGACTTGACCTCGCCGGGAATCGAACCCGGATCGTCTTCGAGGGAGGCGAGTAGTCAGACCACTCACCCATCGCGACCCCAGCATACTATAAAAATAATGGGTTAGGTGGTAAGTGAATAGAACGGCCGCGTCGGGTGTCTGTCGCAGATGAATATTGTTAAATTTGAGTGAGGATAGTAACGAGTCATGGATGAATGTTCGACGCTAGGTACAGTCTCTTCACTTTAGACTGAGCCTTATAAACACTTATAATATCTCAGAACTGTGTTTTATTAATGCCAAAGATATTACGTTTTGAGAGTGGTGAAATGTTTACACGGGTGTTTAGTCTAAGGGATGTTATCATGGTAAAAATAGTAAAGATGATTGCAAAGCGGTTGAAAGGAATATTTAAGCAGAGCTCACTTTAGCGTGAACAGCCTACATTAGGTGGCCCTTTTGAAGACCATCTTGCCTAGAATAACAACTCAGAAGTTAAATGTATTGTAAATTTGGACGTGAACTTGTGAATTCGTCACAATGTATACACTCTTATTGTAAATGAAGTTTGCTTTGTTTATGTTAATTAGAATTAGGAAACCATAAATTACGCGGAAGAAAAGTAACTACAATTTCAAAAGAGCTCACGTTATCCCGAAACACCTATTGTTTGGAGTAGGAAGGGGTCTGTCTAAATGATGAGAAACGTATTGCCAGACGAGATATAACTACGAGGTAAAATAAAATGAAGTTCAAAAATTGTGAAATCTAATGTTGAGGCGACGAGACTGCGAAGTGAAACGGCAAAGAAGCGATAAAAACCGACAAGAAATTAAATAACTAAGAGAGAGCACGATGAAGCGACAAAGCGGCACATCGACAAATTGGTGATGTGACGAGGCATCGATGCGACAAAGCGAAGGCGTGACGAAGTGTCGAAGCGTCAAAGCGATGAAACAATCAACGAAGTGAGGAAAAAGCGAAGCGATGAAGTGGTGAATGGATGATTTGTTTATGTGCCTGTGTGATAATGTGACCATTTTACAAATTGACGATGGGAGGAAGTAAAAATTAAAGGGTTGCTGAAGTGAGATGGCGAATGGTGAGAAAGCGACATAGGTCTAATCTATTCATAAAGTATGATGAGAATAATAGTACTTTTTTTAAGTAACCCAATATTTTTTAGAAAGTTTTCGATTTTGAATTTTTTTTGTATTTATTTGGTTACAAATAATTTTAATTTATTTTTCAGACAAATACAAGATAACCCGAAAGACACCAAGCAGACGATGTAGGAGCGACTGGTAAATCTCAAAGTTTTTGTTTAGCTCATCCTAATAGTATAGAAAGGCAGTTGCTGTAATTAATTGCGAGTACGGCGTGTAAGAGAAAATTTAAAAATTATCGGGGAAGTTTCTTGAAGAAATTATCACGTTTTTGTTACTTGTACAGGAAAACGAAAATTTTAACGTAAAAAAAAAAGACTTGGAATGGTTCTAGTGCCATTGTAATTATGTTAATATCGGGCGTTAAAAGTTAATTTCAAATATCTTGTTGTCAGTGCTTCTGAACATGCAAAGGTTTATCGTTGGGAAGCACAATAATTCTTCACATAACTTTTGAAATGACAGATGTCAGGATCTCTCAACAGTTAATTTCGTTCTCGTTGATACGTATTTTCGCAGTAATGTTTGACTTGCTGTAATTTAACACACGTGATCACAGTGACGTTTTTGGCAGTTGCCAATATAATTGTTGCAACAATACGAATAAAGCGAAGAATATGTTATTTGTCGTGTTTATGTTACAAACGTTTTAGACTCTTTATGTACTGTAAACACAGATACATTAAACATTTTTTTCTATTTCTATTTTTTATTTATAGTGTGTCGTCATCATACGAAACTTAAGTTATAGTGTTACAAAAATGTTGACAACGTTAAAATACAGTATTACACGCACAGAAATTATTTATTGAGTATATACATTTGTTAAGAATGAGCTTCTGAAAAAAGAAATGTTGGCTACCGCGTTGGCGGTAGTGCTGTATGTGATCAGCAAAGTACCTACTGATGTAAATATAGACGTTTGAGTAAATGGCGGATATTTTCCTTTAATAATTTGGTGGGATTTGCTTCCCTTATAATTGATATATGAAATTAATAACAATTTTAAGGACATTATTGTGAAAACAGACTTCCAATGCTGGCAGCATTCAATGAATAGAGAAATACACGTTTTATCCCTATTAATCTCTGTAATCTACTTCTCTTCCAACGAGGTGTTTCAATACTCTCGAATAATTTATAACTCGGGCATAAAAACTTTCCCATAATGTAGCCGATGTGAGTAATTTTGTGAGCGCCTAGCAGCGTGTTAGCGCTCGTGTTGATTGAGTTGAGTTTAGAGTACGGATTAAATGCATCGGCGAGAGGAATACACACAGATGTGAAAATTTCGCGTTATTTGCCACCAGCAGCACAATATTTAAAAAGTTAAAGCGAGTACAATACACCTTTACGTTTATATAACATGATGTAAATAGTTTATTGCCACTACATACTAACCTCTAATGTGACAGCCACACAATTGAACAGTATTTCAGCTTTTTTTTAACCGATTATTTGTAATACCTTGTATTTTAATATTTAGTACCCACTGGCATTCCGAAATATTGAAATAAAGGCACAATGAAACATTTGCTTGAAAAGTTGGGATTTGTTTATGGTGACCAACGAAAATCTCTTCAGAAATTGAATAAACGAAATTTATTACCAACCAAGAAAATTTGGGCGCAAAATTATGCTACGACTCAAATAAGATCAATTTAATTTTCATTCGAAATTCACATCGCGTCCGCTATTTCTGTCGAGCTGACGTCACAGAAACCTCAGTGTTGATTGGCGGACGTCTTTTGTTTTTGTGTCATGTTGGTCGTGTCGTTTCAGTCGCGCTTATGTTAGTCCAGCATGATTCTTTACGCAGTCGTAACGAACATTTCGTAGTTCTGGCATGTCATTTAATTACGAGCGGTACGCCTTGTTTCTTGCGGTTTGCCGCTAGCCATAATTGTCACAGCCCCATCGCGAACTTTCCCATTTATAACCGCGCGACGCGAAATAATTTTGTTGGGCCAGTTACGTTTTCGCTACGTTCTCCTCGTGAGGCATGCTGGGCGACTGATTTAACTTTACTGCTTGCTATTTGCACCGAATCAGTGCAGGTGCAGAGCAAGTAATGCTGAAATCACAACGGCGCGAAACAAAATATGTCAGCCAACCAAGCGTCGAGGCGGGCGTGCTGATGTCACAGGAACCTGGGCGCTGATTGGCTGACATATTTTGTTATTCGCGTCACGTCTGTCGCGCCATTTCAATGTCTTTTTATATTTGTACCAGGTATTTTTTTCTTATTTTAGACATAATTTATAACTAAATCTTCCTCTTCGAAAATTGTTGTATCTCTCATAGTTTTTGCGTAATGAGTCGTAAACGTCAAAATTTGTTCTTTACGGTTTTATGTACGCCACTAAAACCAACTGACATACCAAACCGAAAAAATTCACAGTGTATAAAAATGTTGTAGTCTATGATTTGACACATATAAAAACCAAAATAAATACATTTTTGTATTTTTAAAAACAGTTCAAAATTTTTAAATGTTAATTTAAAAATTCAGCATTTTTTATTAAATGCAAAATAATTTTATTTTTTGTTTTAATATGTGTTATTTCATAGCCTACAACATTGTTATACACTGTGAATTTTTTTGGTTTGGTTACGACTCATTACGCAAAAACTATGAGAGATACAACAATTTTCGAAGAGGAAGATTTAGTCACAATTTATGTCTAAAGTAAGCAAATTCTATCTGGTACAATTATAAATATAAAATAGACGTTGAAAACTTAGGTGAACCGCGCCCTGAATCGGGCCTTCGCTTGCGTCTGTCACAGTTGGAACTGAATAGTTTATCTGCACAAGTGCGAACAAAACAAATGTCCGTGTGCCGAAGTGCTTAACAGGCGCATATTTACAACTGTATCGTACCCACCACGTGACCTCGTGCACTTCTGAGTGTGCATGTTTAACTCCACTACAGCGCAAACAGGCGCAACGCAGGTTAACATTTTGTGTTGGATCCATAAAATATAAATCGAATTTTCCCTCTGCACGACTAATTACTAGAGATGGGGAAATTCGCGAATTCAATTACCTGCGTGTTAGAATCAAATATACTGTGCCTACTTAAGCCGTGTATATTCGTTCATTGTCTGCTGTTCCACTGAGTAGCAGCTATAGTAGACAAATGGTCGTGACTTGAGTAACCATAGGATATTTGATTCTAACATACAGTTCGTTAAATTCGCGAAATTTCGCCGTCTCTATTGATTACGTTTAACTAACGCAATCCGTACTTAAAAATTCGCATCGACTATTGAAAGCTCATGTATCAAAAAATTTCTAAACATGTTCTACACACAAAATATTGAGTATTATATCGGCACTATGAAAAAAAAAGGTTGTTACCTTAACTTCACAATTGGTATTTGATTGGGATGTGTCTTTAAAAGGGAGCTCAATTGTAGAGTTTTCCAAAAATGTAGTTTCTTTTGAAATCACATGAATTTCCCTTGAAATCGAAGCAATGTTTTCGTCGATCGTGTATAAACACAGCTATTTAACTGTCAAAGGATTTCTCAGTAGGGTAATGACATTAATTAATATGCGCCACTTAGCCTTAATTAATATTACCTTCATGTATTTCAACCATGAGATGAAAACTAGGACAGTATGGTGTTAGGTTTTGCCAATCCTGCCTTTAAAGGTATAATTGTTTTTTCATTTCATGCTGTAATTAGTACCCTCCATATAATTTTGAGTTTGTCCGATATTCATAACGTTTATCACTCTCTGAATTTTACGTGAAAATGGTAAATAAGATCTTTAATGTGTCTGGCAAATGCTATAGAAAAATGTAACAAGACAAAAAATTCGATACGTTTGTTGAACGTCAGGATGTGATGATTCTTACGTGTACAATGTATTTGAAAGAAATATATTCAGTGTGTCAAGAAATCAGTGACGCATGGCCAAACTATACCAAAGATAATTTTTTACCGTACTTTTTCCGCCAGCTAACGAGCTATTTTCCCTCCGCTATATTTTGCGCTTTACTCTCTACCCAACACCGAAACTTTGGATATCTATCATGACGTAAAGGTGTAGAATATTATCTAAAAGCAAGTAGTCTCGAAGTCGAGTCACGTCTTCCACCGAAGTTTCACGGAAATTGGTTAAGATCTCGAAGTTAACGAGGGGCTCGAGCGTGCGATACAACAAGCGCTCACAGCTCTGTCTCAACAACGTATCTTAAAAACTTTGGAAGCTCGTTCCGCAGGTCGACTTAAACAAGGTTCGTAAAGGTGATTTTCCCGTTTGACTCTGTTTCGAGGGATTTTACACCAGTCACGGATTGGTGTTGAGTCCTGTACAACTAGGCAAGTCGCCAGGAACGTTCAGTGCACATCAAATCAAGTAGGTTTTGTAGCAAAAATGCAATCCTGATACAACCTGGCATGGATTGACGAATCCGGGTTTAAATGTTACAACAACACACGGACTGGTCAGAATTAGCAGTGGAGTGAGTTAAACCAGTACAGTGACAGAGGTTGACTGGAGCGTAGAATCCAGATTGGAACGTTTCAGACTGAACTGAAAGAATATGATTCGGTAACCAATTTGAATAACTTCTTTGGAGATATGAGAGTTTAAAATCGTTCTCGGGTAACCAGGAGACTGTTTAATTTTATCAGATGTGCAAGTAAGGCTTAAAATTAATATTGTAACAAGTTGTTGCAATCCCAAATATATAGATTAATAAAATTTTGGCTCTTGGTTCTTTGAAACATTTGTTCTGCAGTCAAATGTTTGACTAATATATGATTCTAAACAACGTTCAATCTGGTTTAAATTCATGTTTAAATGTGTGCGTTTAGTAGAATACAGTTCCGGACTGCATTGAACTTGCACAGGAGCCGTGATGAAGTGAACCTAATGTGAACGTGGGCTGAAATGCATTTACAGTAAAATTTTCAATCCAGATGGCATATGCAAACATGGAGTAAACCCGTACTGAGCATTGTGCAGAGTGAATACTTTCCAAACCAGAAGTACAGAAAACATCACCGACGAAAAGGAGGAAAACATTTATACCAAAGGCTGTTTCGCTATTTGGCAGTCACACTTTAGGGGCGTGGTCCTCAGAACATTGATAATAAGATGCATCGTATAAAGTAATTGGGTACGCAACTACATTAACAGGCTACAGGGACGGGTGAGAAAGAAAACACACGTAGCCTGGCGGAGAACCTTTATTAAATGTTGGTACAAGAGTGTATAGTAGCTAGTATCAGCTGCAGAAAACGTGCAGTGTACAGGTTGCAACGAGTTTAATCATGAAGCGTTACCAGGTAACTTTTCACGTAACTGATCGCCTGCTGCATTTCGGCACATGTGCCTGGTTGAAGTTCGCCGTACACCCGGCTCTCCAGGTATGATACTCAACCACTGCACGATGCTAGTTTGTCGTAGTTATGCAGAACGGAACCAGCCCACAAAGTTATTTATTTTGAGATAGCCATACCAAGTAGAGAAAGAAGGTAAGAAGTATATCCTAGAAAAATGACAATATTTAATCCTAACACTTGAATGAAAATAAAAGGCGATAAAAAGCAGATTCTACAAGGTTTGTATGGAAACAGTGTACTATGACCTTGAATATCTCAGCTCCTGTAATTTAAGGTTTGCTGACAGGCTTCATACAGCAACACCATGGCCGCGAAATCTGCACTTAAATACAATCCTGGCATGGTGTAACTTCTCATATCGTTAACACCAACACTCAGTGGTCCTGCCGGCCTCCCAATGCTGTGGTCTGCTTGTGGTACTACGAGACACTTTGCCAACTATGTGTATGTGCGCCTTTCAGCTATTCTGTCGTCACAGCAATGGATGGGTTTTGCCACTTCTTTTGTCTGTATTACCAGCGCGTATTTTAAAAAAATTTAGTTTTAATACATTAATCAGAACATTTATTGTTACTTACTTTGCCTTTTACATTGTTTTAAGAAAACTAAACCGTTACATTTGACAGCTCATTACTAGTCTTGCTTCGCATCCGTCCAGTTCAGTAAGACAAATATTCAAAAGTAGATGTATCGAACTGGATTCTACACTCCAGTATGCCTGGTAACTGAACTAGATAAAGTCACCATACACATGTTTCAGCCCAGTGTATGAATGTTTAAACGCGGATACTACACTCCAATCCATATCGCGGACTGAACATGAAAACTTCCCAACTCATTCTTCAGCCCAGTGCATGAATGTTTTAAATTCGGATTCTATACCACCTAGTCCAACTCGCGATTTGAACAGGACAACTTCATTCTAATCTTGCTTCATCCCAGTGCATGCATGTTTCAGTCCGTATTCTACACTCCAGTCCACCTAGTGACTAAACAAGGTAACATCACTCTACTCCTGTTTCACATCAGTTCATGAATGTTTCAGTCCGTATTCTACACTCCAGTGTGCCTGGTGACTGAACAAGATAACTTCACTTTACTCGTGTTTCACAACGGTGCATGAATGTTTCAGTCCTGATTCTATACACCAGCCCACCTCGCGGAATGAACCGTGTTTTTCCCACACTCCTGCTTCAGCCCAGTGCATGAATGTTTCAGTCCTGATTCTGTACTCCAGTCCACCTCGCGGAATGAACTTTGTTTTTCCTACACTCCTGCTTCAGCCCAGTGAATGAATGTTTCTGTCCGGATTCTACACTCCGGTCCGCCTGTTGACTGAACTGGATAACTTCACTCTACTCCTGTTTGACATCAGTGCACGAATGTTTCAGTTCGGATTCAACACTCCAGTCCGCCTGATGACAGAACTGAATACTTCACTCTACTTCGGTTTCACATGAGTGCATTAATATTTCAATCTGTATTCTACACTCTAGTCCGCCTGGTGACAGAACTGGATAACTTCATTTTAGTCCTGTTACACATCAATGCATGAATGTTTTAGTCCGTAATCTACATTACAGTACGCCTGGTGACTGAACTGTATAGCTTAACTATACTTCTGTTTCACATGAGTGCATTAATGTTTTTTTTAGTCTGTATTCTACATTCCGGTAAGCCGGGTGACTGTACTGGATAACTTTACTCTACTCGTGTTACACATCAGTGCATGAATGTTTCAGTCCGTTTTCTACTATCTACTCCTGTTTCACATGAGTGCATGAATGTTTTTTTTTTTAGTCCATATTCTACATTCCAGTCCGCCTGGTGACTGAACTGGATAGCTTAACTCTACTACTGTTTCACATCAGTGCATGAATGTTTCAGTCCATATTCTACATTCCAGTCCGCCTGGTGACTGAACTGGATAGCTTAACTCTACT
>PNEQ01032228.1:0-67031 GCA_003012365.1 Medauroidea extradentata
GGTGGTTATCATGGAGTAATACAATCCATGCGGCACCCGAGGAGGCCTTTTAGCGCTGCCGCCACTGTATTGTATTTCGCCGCCCTGCCCGACAGCCACGGCGCCGAGGAGTGAGTGGGAAGGGGGTGTCCTAGCTCCGCCACCACAGTATCGTACTACACCGCCCAGCCAGACAGTCGCGGCTCGCAACAATACTTTTAAAATGGTGACGAATTTTTCATATTTTAGCATAGTATTTCACATATTAGTAAATAATTGGAACCGTGTTTCGGAATTTCACCAACTTTGGTACACATACACTACAAACAAAGCTGACTTGAAGATTGCGTGTTTCGTTCACCATGTGTTCATATTTTTGAAATGGCGACCAGTTTCATATTTTTAGCATAGTATTTCATATCTTAGCAAATAATTATCTGAATTACACCAAAATTGGTACACATATAGGCTACTACATACAAAGCTGACTTGACTTGTGTGTGTTTCGTTCATCATGTGTTCATATTTTCAAAATGGCGGTCATATTTATATTTTTAGCATAGTATAACACATCTTAGGAAACAATTTTCAGAATTTCGTCAAACTTGGTATATATATACTATATACAACTTGACATTTGTGTATTTCGTTCTTTGTGTGGTTATTTTTAGCATTATATGACATATCTTTTGAAATTATTTTAAGACTTTTATTTAACTTGGTACGTATATACGACGTTAAAATCTGACTTGACTTTTGTTTATTATTTTTATCACGTGTTCATGTTTTGATAATGGTGATCATTTAATTTTTTTTTGCATAATTTGACATATTTTGAGAAATATTTTTGTGAAGTACATAATTATCTGCTCGCATATTCTACTTAATTATTTGATTGGAGTTTTGTGAATTTCGTTCATCCTTAGGTAATATTTTGAAAACTGTAGCCATCCTTTATCTTTGCATATTACTTAGTGAACTGATCCATATTTTATATATTTCGTTTACCAATTGAACAATTTAATATTCCTACATGTACATATACGAATTTAACTTTCGGGGTTAATTTGCACCTAATTTGAGGAAAGTAGGCTTATCAGTTATGCTGGTAACTTCTTGTTTATTTCGTACACTTATGAGATCTGTGACCAAAAATAATTCGACAGACGCTGTAAAAAAAACACCTAAATAGTATGTGAAGCTTTTAACACATGCCCAGCATAGTACACTTACAATACATCAGCTTGTAAGTTGAGCAAATGTTTACCATTATTACAATAAAAGTCTTATAACATCAGGACGAATCTGGCTGTTTCCTAAAACATGTAGAAGTGCTAAAACATATGTATGGATAACTATTTTACCTAACTTACTGTTTTTTTTAACATTTCTACATGCAGGTGTGGTATATTTCTAAATATTTTTTTACAGTGCGAGGGAAATGCACGAAGCCGAAATTATTTGTCAAGCGGCGTATAACCAAAGTAAAGTCATACTTATCTGAGCGGGAGTCTCTTGCCATCCGTGGTTTTCTCTGGTATTATCAAGAAGCCTAAGAACATAATGGTAAGTTCAGGAAATTCTCCTGCCTCTTGCGCTTCCCCTCATTATGCAGATTAGTGATCAATATTATAGTAAGATAACGTCCTTCCACACCGAAAAAAAATTGTAGGAAGTCTTCCCTGCAAAATTATTTTGTAGTAACCACGAAATAATTTTGTGTTGGCCAAACTATTTTAGTGGTGTCAACAAAGTGTTATTGTGGTAACTACAAAACAAATTTTGTGGGGTGAATATCCACAAAATATTTTGTAGCTTCCACAAAACACTTTTTCTGTCCACAAACTACACAAGTTTCCTATGACAGCCATTTTTTGCTATCGAGACCCCATTTTAGCCAACTCCTTTCCCAGACTTGCCACGTGTTGAACAAGTGTTATGCTTCCATGAATAACACGTACGATATACTAAGTCGCTGTGGTAATTAAGTGCAATATAACAGAGCGGGAAAAAAATTATATTTAAAATAATAAGTGCAGGTTGAGGCAGTGTAACAGAAAGATTCGAATACTGGCTGGTTGCCACGCTGGGGGTTATGAGAGTGGGGGACACACGACCTTGGCCGTCTAGACATGTGGATGCTGTAGACTTGTGAGACTTTGCAAGTTTTACGGCAATATGTGCATGTTCCAAAACTTACGGCCAGGCTCTTTGGATTCTACTGTTTTGCGATAAGTATTATTTTAAGCGTAAACGTGAACATATATAAAAATATGTCTGGCAGTTTTGTTTTTATTGGTTTTTGCCATGTTATCTATTTTTGCAAAGCATAAAACTTTACGGTTTCGGCTAAAAAGTTAACTAACGAGAACTTCGTTAATTACATAATTAGCCGAAACCATGTTATTTATTGCCTTTAAAAAATCGTACATTGAGACGGCGATTTCAAACAAAAATTCCAGACAGATTTTTTATATCTCGTCTCGTTTAGGCGTCAAAAATTAATATCTCTAAAATAGTAGAGTTTCAGCCCCACCCAACCTAACAAAACCGTCCTTCAATTCAGAAAACAACATCGTTTGACATTTTTAAACTAACATACGCCAAACTGTCGCCGGTGACGGTGAGAGGAAGGGGCAAACAGCCCGAGCATTCCCGATGATTGCCGAATGCGCTCCACAGACTCAGCGACTAAACATAAATGAAGATTTATGACCTACGCAGCGTTTGTCAAGTGCGCAACATGTGTTCGCTGTAAATGCGTATTGCAAAAACTAGGGTAGTTTTGTTGAAGCACAACTTACTTTCCGTAGACGCTTTAATTTACCCCCACCATTGACTCCTGTGCAATCTTCCAGTCAGCTTTGGGTGAAGAACTTTGAAGCCACTGCTAGCACTGCAGGTGAAGTTAAGGTAAGGCAAATGGACTTTATGTCTCGTCGACAGCGAGGTCATTATAGACGGTGAAACACAACTTAGTATACTGACAGGAGCTAGGAGACGAGTCGGCCATGGCCTTTGTTAAAGAACCACTCCAGCATTCGCCTGGACCACGGCCGTAGAAGAACAGGTCTGGAAACTCGCCTGGAAACTTGACCTCCTTGTTGTTTGGCTGCAGTTTATCCAAGTTACCGAGAATATTGTGTTTTATTGGCGCTGATGTTACGGCGGTCGGACTAAACTCCGCCCACTTCCTTTCTGTTAAGATAAACAATTTATCAAAACGTATTTTTTATCAGTTTATGAAATACATCCTTCGCTCTCAAATTTAAGAAAAGGCTCCAGCAATCTTTATTTACATTGTAAATTTAACAATGGAAAAAAGTGGGCGGAGTTTGAGTCCGACCGCCCGAATTACAGCGCTAAAAAGTACGACATTCTCGGTAACTTGGTGAACTGCAGCCAAACAACAAGGGGGTCAAGCAAAATACATTGGTAGATAGGCGAGTGTCCAGGCCTGTTCTTCTACGACCGTGGCCTGGTGCGATTTCGGTAAACCATGGAAAAACCAAATTAGGATGGCCGGAGCCGGGGATTGAACTCGGGTCCTTCCGAATACGAGTCCAGCTAGTTACCGTGTCGCCACCTCGCTCGCTTCTACAGATGAAGAAACACTCTTCCAGCAGAATGGTTGTAACAAGTCATACTGCTGCAGAGTCAATGGGTTTGCTTACAAACTTGCTCTGGTCGTCTCATCAGCAAAAACGCGGATATTCCATGCCCCGCCCATTCGCCCGATTTTACGGCTCCAGAAAGTTTTCCTTCGGGGTTACTTCAAGGTGCCCTCCAAGAACCAGAGTTGATTTGAATAATGAATTGCCCAATAAATAAACATTTGTTTGTAGATGCTACGCAACGTAATGGGAGATTCACTCTCAGACGCCGACAATGTATAAACCAAGGACGCCATCCGAATAATGCAATATTCTAAACACAACTTCCAATTAATCATAACTTTCTAGTTTAGCTGACAATGTCCACGCATGTGAACTTCATTCACGTAAATAACATTCAAATATATTAACATCTCCGGTTTTCGCAATATTTTAATATATTATTATTATTATTATTTGTATTCCCATTTCACTGCCTCACCGGAATTATATATTATTATTTGAAATAAATTATCATTATGCACCGAATCGTTACGATTCCAAGATACAATCACAGAACAAATAAGTAGTAGTTATATATATTATAATAATAGTATTTTTTATTCTGTGACACAATAAGCAAAACGTTATAGTTAGAAGGAGAGTATTACTACATACGTACTTGTCGACAGTAATTTAAAGCAACGAATTACTAACTTTTTATAAAAATCCCACTTTGCACATGTTACCGGAAGTTTATGTGAAGTACGGCGAACGGTATGTCGTCCATAGACAAAAGAGTGACGTCGTCTTGGATTATCTTTCAGTGTAAGTAGCCTGACATTATGCCGGGGTTACGATGACTTCGCTTTCACTCATAACTTTAACACTTTATCACGTTCACGTGTACGTAAGAAGTGATGTAATGAAGTACCGTATCACAATTTTTCACGTAAGCCGCGAGCACACGATGAAAAATGTCGTGAAATCTTCCGTCGAGTACAGGCTATGATAGCATGACACAACAGAAGACATTAATTCTTCCGGAAAGTGATCGGCTCAGAGGATCACGTGCTCTTCCATTACGTGACACTTTGAATTAAAAGTTTGGCATTGACAAGCGTTTCGTACGTGAAAGTTAACGTTTGTTTAAAGTGACGCGATCGGGATAGGTCCCGTCCAAATGTAATTGTTAGGGTCGCAGTGTACAGAAATTTTCATCACCATGTTTTATTTTTATTTGTGCCAGATATTTTATTTTTCTTATTTTAGACACAAAATCTGAGTAAATTTTGCTTTCATGAAATTTTCGCAGTAGCCTGTGTTGTCGGGATATGAATTAATGTGTAGCCCGAGAGGTCATCAGAGTGGAGAGATCTGTTGTTGCAAGAAGTCAGATGGAACAGTCGAACCCCGCGTGTGTCGGAGTGAGTGAGAGATTTTGGTCAGCGCTCAACATCGAGGTCTTCAGCGCTGGTGAGGGGTGACATGAGGTGAGTATGGAGCAGCGCCAGAATAATAAGGACGGAAGAAACGGGAGACCCCCGAGAAAACCCGCCGACCAACGGCATCGTCCGGCACGATTCCAACATGCGGAAATCCGGAGTCCGATCCCGCTGGGAATCGAACCCGGATCGCCTTGGTGGGAGGCCAGTGGTCTGACCACTCTGCCACCGCGACCCGCATGTGTCGGGGATTTCTATTCTGTTGGCCTACTGAACAACACTGCTTGCGAGAGTGTGTTCAGGCGACCCGATAAGTTAGCTAAAGAGCGTTCATAACAGTATAATACTATCTACAGAAACTGTTAAGGCAGCTTCAACTATTAACAAATCTGCAGCATCTAGAGCGGTAATTGAAACCACAATGGCAAGAACTTCTTAGGCATAGCATTGCATGTATCATAATTCGTGAATAATTAAACTGTCGCATGTACCCTCTGGGTATGTGTAATACTACACAACGGTAATGCTTAATTGTGTGATTTTGCACAAATAATCATTATTTTTGTATAAACTTTGAAATAAGTCGTTCTCATATTTGTCTTTTTTTTTTCCTATCTTAAATTTTCTTAGAGTAAAATCTATCTTTAGTCGTAGCGAAGTGATGTAAAGCCATGTTAATGTTCTACGTCAATAGTTGTAAATAGTATTATGTTATGTGAGTCGCTTGAATCAAAGTTGGTTAAGTCCAATTTTTGCACAAATGGAACTGAAAGTGAAATCGTATAGGGTACTATCAGCAGGACTGCATATAACAAACACCGTTCTAGGTTCCGAAACTGACCGTTCTAAATTTTAAATTAAGTACTAAAAACGACCTTGTCTTTCCCAAGTTTTTGCATTATAACATTCGCTATAATAATAATAACGAACAATTTCATGCAGAGAGGATCAAGAAAGTACATTATTTATTGGTTATGTGTTTCTGGATTGATAACAGAAATAGGCACTTACATGTGAGACCCTGTCACCTTGCTCGATATTTCTTTCGGACCAAAACGATTTTCTACAGTAAGAAGAGGAAATTATTACTATCGGAATGAAAATTAGGGGGAAGGGGAAAATATTACTACCTGTGTTCGAGTGTCAATCGGGCACGAAAATAATTATTTGCTCGCAGTTTCCAGGGTATTGAAAGAAACTTCTTAAAAGAAGCTGTAATTACGTGGACCCTACCGATTTAAATTATAACTTAAGTGTTTATTTAAGTCTCGTCGACAGCAAGTTCAATAGAGCTGGTCAGACACAGAGTGATCGACACTGACTTTTGTTAAGGTAGGGTATCAGTAGTTGTACTGAATTATTTTATTTTTCAGTATTTTTTTTTTTTTTATTCTGAGAAGGAAAGTGTAAAATTTGCTAATCGAGTGCGATGTTTACCATGCGCTCCAATACAAGCATCATTGCAGTTAAACTTTTACCGTATATTTAGGCCGCAGTAAATCCAGTAAATTAAGAATACAAAATAAATTGTTTGACGGATTACGGTCTAAATCAACTTTAAAAGTTTAAATTATATGGTTGGATTGTAGCACAAGATAAATATAACTCTACGCAATAGCCACAAATGGTAAATATTTAGAATCATTACTCATCGTGTACCGACGAAACTAATGATTTTAGAAATAGTTTATTGATGAAAAATGTTTATAGATACGTTAAAAGTTGGTAGTCCTACGTAAAAGAATAATTATTTCTTAGGTTAGGATATTTTAGGTTAGTTTAGGTTAAGTTATGTTATTTTAGGTTATTTTAGAATAGGTTAAGTTAGATTATATTAGTTAAGGTTAGTTAATCTAACTTGACCTAACCTAACATTAGGTTATGTAAGGTTAGATGACCTAACCGTAACTAACCTAATCGAAACTAACCTAATCTAAAATAAATTAACCTAATCTAAAATAATCTAACTTAATCTTAAATAAACTAACCTAATCTAAACTATACTAACTTAACAAAAAATTTTATGTAGGAATTTTAGAGACATTAGAAGTAGTCATATGTTTAAAAAATTTGTTAGGTTAGTTAAGGTTAGGTAAAGTTAAGTTAGGTTACCTTGCCTAAACTAGCTAATCTAACTAAATCTAAACTAATCTTAAATAACATAACTTAACCTAACCTAAAATAACAAACAAAAATAATCTGACGTAATAAAAAATTTTTTACGCAGGACTACTTACAACGTCTCTAGAAACATTTTTGTTAGTAAACTATATGACTAAAATCAATATTTTGGCCGGCACACGGTGAGTAAAGATTCTTAATATTTTCCCCTCAAATTTCGTACATTCCTTCACAGAATTAAAAAAAAAAAAAAAAAAAAAAAAAAAAAAAAAAAAAAAAAAAAAAAAAAAAAAAAAAAAAAAAAAAAAAAAAAAAAAAAAAAAAAAAAAAAAAAATTAATTATTACAACTAATGCCCTACCTTAAGGATCAGTCCCAACATTCGCCTTGGGAGATTTCGGGAAACAATAGAGAACTGAAATCAGGATGGCTGCAGCCGAGAATCGATACTGTGTCCTCCCGAAAGCGAATCCAACTTGCTCGGTGGGCCGTACCAAGATGAGCAAAATAGTCAGTAGTGGCAAACATGTAGGTTCGACAAGTTTAAAGTTGTACTTAATTTGATTTAATATGAAAATTGTTATCACTGCATTCACTACGGCTTAGGGATAGGCGGCGCCCTGAGGGGTGTTTAAGTGGTATAAAACAATAGATTTTATATTTTCATGAATTAGTATTAATTTTGTAGACGGTACTTGTAGGTACAGATTCCTCTTACTAAACAATTTTAATTCGCGTAATTCACTCATAACGGTGCATAATAGTTAAAATTTTCACGTTACGCTGCCATGCAAATAGTGAAAACCAGTTAACAAACTCAAATGGAATAATTCACAGCGAAGTTACATCCTACGGGCTACAAAACCTAACATTTATAAACACACTACGTAATATTTTAAAACTTAAAAAAATCGTAAAAGTGCAGATGAAAAGTTACAAAACCAGAAATTTTTTATTACAAAAGTTCTTCACTGTGAATTGTTTTGGTATTTGGTTACGTAGTCCATGGCATGTCATTCCACTGTGAATTGTTTCGTTTAAGTAAGTCAACTGGTTTTCTTTATTGGTATGGCAGCATAACATGCAAATTTTGACTCGTGCACATCGTTATGAGAAAACTATGCTACGGTAGTTAAGATTGTTTTGTATGAGGTAACTGTGTACTCTCAAGTTCTGTCACGGCGGCGGGCTATGCTAGTTGGTTTAGTTGAGAACAGAGAGAAATTTTTGCCACAACAATTGTGTGCCAATTCTTTTCTGAACTGGTGAGTTTGACACTATTAAACAAATGTATAGCAAATAAAATTCCTAGTGCTGAATGTTTGAAATACGTGAGGTTTATTATCATGAGAATTAAAATGATTCTCTTTCCACATGAAAACCAAAGTTATTAGTTAAGATGCTTTCCAATTACTTTAGACAGAAAATAGCTAAAATCTCTCACTCTATGGGCATAGCTACACATAGTTCAGCATTATTTAAATAAGTCCAGGGTTCTAAAGTTCTAGCATATAAGAAATAATGGTAGCCCATGAAGTTCAAAACACATCCGGCTAGCACTTTTTGTCGCAGAGGCATGAGAAAACTTTCTCTCAAACCTCTGGGTATGGTATCAACAAGAATTAAAATTTAAGTTGATTTGAACTTCAAAATCATAACAGTCATTTGTGATAATTATCTGGTTTCGCAAAAGTTCATACACATTAACACAAACAAAATTCAACAGTTCTCCAAAGGCAAAGGCACTTAAAAGCAAATTGGCTGGAAACAAAGTCAAGTGAAAGTGGCTCAGCTTACAGTCTGTTCCCACGCACAATAACAAAATCTGAGTCAAAATTAAGTTAGTGCCTCTTCTCAAAATGGCTCAAAACATTTGCTTTTACGCTGGCCTAAAGCAATCTCCCTGTAGTGCGCTAACAGATACAAAGGCGAAAAATATAAAATCCAGGCCATCGTAGAATCTGCAGTGGTATCTACAAGTGTGACAGCTCAGGGAGCAAGAAAGAAAAAATTGCTAAAGTGCTAACTTTAAACAATGCCTCTCAGACTCAGAGATATAAACTTACTTAAGCATAGAGGAAGAAATCCTCTCTTGTGACCATACATGAACTAGTATTCAATAGAAACCATAACTAATTAAATTACAATTTACATGAAATATTGTGAGAGATTTCCTGTCATATAAAATCCAAGTTTAAAATAAAATAAAATAATTATTTCAATCAGGTTGGGATATATATATATATATATTTATTTATTTATTTATTTATTTATATTTATATGTATATATATCAATAAATCACTTAATTGCCCTCAATTAAAGTTCATATAGACAAATATTACCTTGAAGTATTCATTGAAATAGTAAAATAAATAATTAACATAAAATACACTGTAATACTATTAAGTCATCGACTGGCGCATGGACGGCGGCGTTGCAGCATATCAAGCGCGTATTCCTTTTTTACACGAAACCACGTAACTTATTCACATTACGTCTATCACCGAAAAATAACACAAACTTCAAACTATGTTTCTATATTTTTAAAAATTCAGCACGCTTGTTAGAAACCTGAGTTTCGGGCCTCACAACATAGCTAAAAACGGTTTTTTCTTTTATAGACTGGTGTAACTCCGCGAAAATATCACCTGAAGTCGGAAAGTCTGGGTCATGAACGAACTCCATTTTTGACAGTTGAGCTAGCATCCTTTTACAGCTGTTTCAGTGGAAAAAGCACTGTGTTCCTCTATCACATGTGATTTCTGAACAAAGTAAACTGACTGGCAAACTGTGTAATATATCAGAAGGAGAAGTATTTCATGTAGCTCTGTGCACACATGATAACCTTCTGAACTGTCAAAAACTGCAAAATATTATCTAAGATAGACTTGGGCCTATATATTGCACAATTCGACAGTCAGCCGAGTGTGCTTTTGCACAAACCAAATGAGGCAGAGGCAAAGGCAGTTCTTACATGAAAACTGCTTAAAAAATAAATGCTAACACAACTGTCAAAAAATGGAATTCTGTCATGAGACAGACTATACATATCTAGATGCATGCGTAGGCCTTTCTTCCTACTATCCAAAAATTAAATTTTAAGGTCGCTGCTTTAAGTCCCATAAGGGAAAAGACTACAACGGAAACCTTGCGCGCTGTGAATAGAGGCAATTTGCTTCTCGTTAAGCGTGGGACCCTGGTTCTTATGGCTCCGTTGCTCCTACTCGTCAATCTCAGAAATTTTAAACTGGTACACACTTTTCTTAAAAGGCTCTGCCAGCCTGCTTTACGGTCTCGGAGGTACAATGGAGACGCGTTGTAAAGATAAATTATGCCCTAGTTATCAATTATGAAAAGAAATCCTTCAAACAAAAAGTTTGCTGAGTAAAAAAATATTGTAAGAAATATTGCAACAAGAATTATTAAAAAAATAATAATATTTCATCAAAAATTTTAGTGGAGCGTGTTTTTAAAAATAGGTTTTAATTTTGTTTTTTAAATTGGTAACATTATGCGTTCACTTATATTTGTTTGAAAGCTTTATAATTAGTAAAGTAAATTTCACATTTACTTCTTATTTAAGAGTGAATGGTATATAACTCAGCTCTAAAAGCATCAGTTCATAATTGTTGGTTTCTCGAAGCCAATTTGCAAAAATAAAAAAATATATATCAATCCCAGACAATAGTTTTTGCCAACTTTCTCAGCAAAAATTTTTATCGTATAGCGTATTTCTGAAGAACAATCTTTGACGCCGAAATCTCGTACAATCAATTGCGGCGCAAGAGATAACGCTTAACAAATTCGTAATTCTAGGTCAATGCTTGCTCGTAAAGTTGGCTAGTAAAATTGTCAAAGATTATTGTTTTATGGTTGTTTCTGTACTTACTTTCAAAAAGGTAGATCTCAACTGTAGAATTCAGCGCTTATGTCACTACCACGTCCTCTTAATCTACGTGGCAGCAAGTTAGGATGGTAGATTTCTTAAACGATTGTGATTTTAACATTTTCATGCAACATTTTAATATGTGCCCAAATACTCACATTTTAATATTTCAGTTTTCAACTGCGAAGATTCCTTCCATACCAATATCTATAAAGGACAATAGTAACTGACTAACAAGAGGTTGTTTTATAAAGTATTACATTAAAGAGTATGTTAAATATCCCAGATCAAAAACAATATAACTTTATTTGGGGTATCCTGAATTAGTCAAAAGACAATGTTCAACGTGTTTACATAGACACTTCCCCACTGACTGTGCTCTGAAATAAAACCTTGGAGAAGATCGCAAAACAAAACATTCTGAAGCCCAAAATATCAGTGAAACAGTTCATGTACAATTTCAAAGCAACTGAAATACACAATGCTGCTAAGCTAGTGTTGTAGCTAGTGTACGATTGCCATCTGATCTAACCATGTACAACAATCCCGTTCTTGTGAATCTATTAATCTATTTATTTCAGAAATTCTGCAGTAAAAAGTTATGTTTAGTTCCTTTTCCTGGTAACAGATGATTCTTTCGCGTGTATTATGCTTCGCGAGGAGTTGAAGAGAGCGACAGTTGTCACAGATAAAACTAAAATTTTTTTGAAGAATCTGCCCTCCAGTGTCAGACTCACGTAATAAAGACCAAAGTTTGTGTAGAATCATACTACAATAATGAATGTTATGTTCCCCGGTACGATAATTTACTGCACTGCGATTTTAATTTTTAGTTTACTTTCTGAAGAAAAGAGGCAGACTTATGAGGTTACCTTCCTCTGTGTGTGTGTGTGTGTTTGTGTGTGTGTGTTTGTGTGTGCGCGCGCGCGTGTGTGATGTTAGGGGGCTGATATTGGCAAGATTGCGCATTATTTTCAGGTGTATGAATGAACCCAAATTGTTAGTCAATTATATTTTATTTGCATTGACACCTACGCATGGGTTCAATCCTAAGCATATCTCGCACGCATAACATGTTTGCGGTGCTATGAACATAATACCACAATTCTGTGATAAAATTTATTGGATTCCTCTATCAGTTTTCTGTACGCTGCCTTTGACCTAAAATAAATTAATAAAAACTACTCGGAAATTTTACTTCAGAAAATCAAACATAAAAGTAACATAATACTGATCAAGTAACATCATACATCGTTTAACACAATAATACTGATTGTTTGTCCGTACTGAGAGAGGTTTCAAAGCTAAATGTGACCATCACAGCAGCCAGAACGACATCTAGGTAATACTCAATTTCGTTATTCTCTACTGTCAGCATGTCTGGGGTTATTGTCACGGTCGTAGAAGAACAGGTCTAGACACTCGCCTACTTATCAATGTATTTTGCTTAACCCCCTTGTTGTTTGGCTGTAGTTCACCAAGTTACCAAACCGTGAGTGTTGTGCGTCTTTGGCGCTGCAATCAGGGAGGTCGAACTCAAACTCCGCCCACCTTTTTCCAGTGTTTACATTATAAATTAAATAAAGATTGCTGAAGCCATGCTTCAGGATTGTGAGTGAAGGAAGTATTTCATAAATTGAACAAAGTTACGTTTTGTTAAATTGTTTATCTTAGTGGGAGATAAGTGGGCAGAGTTTGAGCCCGACCGCCCTGATTGCAGCGCCAAAGACGTATAGCATTATCGGTAACTTGGTGAACTGCAGCCAAATAACAAGGAGGTCAAGTTTCCAGGCGAGTGTCCAGACCTGTTCTTCTACGGCCGAGGTTACTGTTTAGATTGCTACTGCGATTTTCGTTTTGAGGTCGTCAGTAATCTAGCAATGGTGGAACAAACACGTATTAATCTTTTATACATCCTCATATACAAATATTTGCAATTGGTAAGATCTAGGCTTTTTGGGGTTATTAATGAAGAGTCTGAATACCAGCTTCTCTGCCACGAAACCACAGTTGCGGCCACGTCTCGTTCGAGTATCCTCGAACAGCTAGGGGCCAATGGAGTGCTGGGAAATATAGTCTCCGGCTGTCTCTTATGAGTAAACAAAAACTCTGGTAAGCATGTCCAATGATTAGAGACGGGAAAAATTCGCGGGTTCACTGACATGTAGGCTAGCCTCCAAGAACATGTGTGTATTCAAGCAGACATTATCTGCTCACTGGCTGCTCGATGACGCAGTGATATGGACCTGCATTTAGTTGCTTCTGTACTATTGGCTAAGCGACCTACAGGAAGTGTCAAATAAGTCACGGGCCAATTGCAAAAATGGCACGAAATTACAGTAGCTGGAAATTTAGCTTGGTAACAAAAGAAAACGCGAATTCTTCAGGTCTCTGCCAATGAGTAGGGCCACGATTTTGTCGCGAAAATATTTTTGCCCCACTTTGTTTCAGTGACTCACGTGCACATCGGCAGTTCTGTTTCAAGGTTATTGGCAGCGTGTCTTTGTTCAGACACGTTTCTCATTTTACTGCACCAATCAGAATAAGATTATTGTGAGTCTGTACGTCTATAATTTTCCAAGGCCAGTGAGAGTAAAATCATCCAACCACAGACGACGTAGCAGAGCTGCAAGTATGAACATGACGCATCGAAACCAAATGTTGCAAAAATCTTTTCGCCATAAAATCGCGGCTCTACCAATGAGTACAACTACGATTTTGTGTTGAAAATATTTATGTACAGTTTAATTTCAGTGCATTACGTGTACATCTGCAGCTCTGCTTCGTGGTCAGTGATTGGATGTTGTAACACTCACTTGTCTTGAGATTCGACTGGGAAATCGCAGACTTACGGTGTTACAATATCTTTATTATAAATTCTGATTTGTGCAGTCAAATAAGAGACTTGTGTGAACAAAGACACGCTGCTACCATGATGCAAAGCTGCCGATGTGCACGTAAGGTATTGAAACAAAATTGTGCAATGATTTTTACGACATTTGGCAACAGACTAGAACTCACTGGCCTATACCTATCCTCTGAACCTTTGTGCCTGCATTGTGGGATAGTGGGCATTTTACTATTGACCTTGGATCTCTGATTGAAAGAAGTCTTTCAAGCGCGCCACATAAACTGTTGGTCAACACCAAGGGTCGTATGAGCACGCAGTAACTTGGAGTATAGTCTGCAAAAACTAGAGATGATGGTTAGAGGCACGATTATTTCGCGTATTGATTCATGGTCAGGTTAAACTTCAACAACGTATACTTAACTGTAAGTTCTCTGATTAGACAACAGTAGTTTTGACACATCTTTGACGACTGAAAGTCAGTTATGAATAAGGAAACAATTAGTGGTGGTATCACGTGGTACCGTTTTGTACATATAAGAGCCAACTGATATTCGACTATGTCCAGAGCGTATATAGGTCTGTGAAGTCTAGGCTGCTGCCAGATGATTACGCAAAATACTCGTGCACTGAAAAAAGAGTATAGTTGCAGGTACCATACTTGTGTTAAAATAGGGACAAAAAAACAGTTTGGTTGTTGGTACTACTCTGGACAGTTCCTTCAACAATCTGTTTTGTAGAAGAAACAAGGAGCCTTGTTTTTACACACCAGATGGTAACTTCTACAGAACAGATTGTTGAAGGAACTGTCCAGAGTAGTACATACAACCAAACTGTTTTCTTGTCCCTATTTTAACACAAGTATGGTACTTACAAATATACTCTTTATTTGGTGTGCTTCTAATGATAGCATATCGCGAAAATGTTTGGTGCCAACATATACTTAAAAACACTGCAGTTGCTTGCAACATGTATGATTGGATGTTATATGTCTGACACAACGTAGCTGTTTGCAGACCAATAACTGGCCTCAAATATTACAATACAGAGATGCTTATTTTCTCAGTTAAATAGGGTAACAGCTCCGAGTACAAGCGAAGACCAGTAATCTTTTGTTAAGTTCAACATACGTTGAAATCCAGCAAACAGTCAAGTTTTCTCGCGATAAATAATCATCTCTAACGACAAGGAATTCCAGTAACAGTGAACTTGTGAAAATATTCACACAGTAACACCGGACAATCCAAATTTCTATCAGATCTATAGAAAAAAAATTGCACAGTGCTTAAATATTGTTGGGCTGCTCATGATCATTTTGCAATCTTCAAGGTTTTACGGATTGTTTGTCTAGTCAACCAAGATTGTACGTTGTTTGTTACGATAATATACTGTACATCGCCAAACTTTCGGGTATTCCTTTGGTACTCTTATTGAATTTTACAGGACTTCCAATATTCACAATCTGAAAGGCCTGGAATATCAAACATAAGAATCGCTTAGTAACACGATGTAAACGGATTTAACCAGAGACTTTGTGATGCACCGAAACTTTTTTTTTTTCCATCCGCAGACTCTTATTCAAACAAAGCACGCACGGTCCAGACAAACCGCTGTGACAGCCGTAAAGCCGTACTTTACGACCGTCTGATACCTGTAATTAGAAACCTTTTGTTCAAGCCACCTGTAGCTGCAACTCAGATTGTCACGTGAGCAGGTCTGTCTGTCGAGCCGGATTCTTATTTGCAGTGCACTTGCGAATGGAGTAAAGTGCGACTGGGTTTTTTTCTGCGGAATGATGTATGATGGCTTGAAGTTAAATTAGTAAAGAAAGGAACGATAGCGAACGCCAGGAATACTCAATAGTCAATCAAATCTGAACTACTCATCAAAATTCGATGAAATTTTTTCGCCGAGAAGATATTTTATCAGCTGACGTTTATGTATGTAGCACTAGGCGGTAATAGTATGTTTCACATTCGAGTAAAAAATTAAAAACAGTTTTTAGAAATATAAGGGCTTGAAACCCCAAAATCTACAAAAATTGAAAAATGTAATTTTTATAATTTTTGATAAGATAATATCTAGGCCTTCAAAAATACTCGCGTTTTGGTTAGAAAATATGTTTACTCTCCGAAAATCTCTACACGGAAGGTTTACGGATGTAAAAATTAAACCCGAGTATTTTTGAAATATGGTTATTACAGAGGCCTAGATATTATCATATTATCATTATAAGAATGGCAGTTTTCCTTTTTTTTTTTTGTAGATTTTGTGGTTTCAAGTAGTTATTTTTCTAAAGAAAAAGTTTTTAATTTTTTACTCGAATGTAAAGCATACATACATAAACATCCGCTGATAAAATATCTACTCGCAAAAAAAATTCATCGAATTTAGATGAGCAGTTGAGATTTTATTGACGATTAAGTATTCCAGTTGTCCGCTCGACATTGTACCTTTCATGCCCCTTAATGATGATTTTTTTCAGTAGAGACACAACTCCAAAACTTTTCGTGTTAGGACTCTAAATTTTGAACACTCGTTTCAATATTTATGAATTTCAGTTTTGCTCTTCATTATCTGTCAATCGTTAGTTATTTCCAAAAACTGAGGAATATGGAAATAAAAGTTCCTGACCTCTATCCTTTCTTATTTATTGTTACGCCATTTATTATATGAGTGAAATATTAATTCTATACTTCTGGAAGAAATGTTTACTTTTTTATATAAACCGGGTGATTCAGAACGGATAACGTTATTTTCACTTGGTCATAGCTTATAATAAAGTAAGTCGAAAAAATGTTTGCAAATTTTCTGTTAAGCGAATTACAGTGGGAGTAATGTTACCCTGAAAATATACTACAAAAAATAATTTCTTCAAAAACTACTCATTGTTTTGACACTATTCAGAGAGATTTTGCATTACATAATGTAATATTTTATTTTATATTTACAAAAAGACATTTTGTGGGTGATTTTCAGAAGTACCATTACTCCCATTAAAATTACATTTACGGAAAAATAAAAAAAAAAAAACATATTTTACTTACATATTATTAAGCTATCAACACGCAGAATTAATACACTCCGTTCTAGCTCACCCTAAGTAGGGCCTATACATTTAAAATTTCCTGTCATATCGAGTAAATATAAACTTCATTGCGTTATGGTCGTTAAGGTGGATTCACAAAGCTCCAATTAGGTCGCCGCAAAGTAGATCCGACGTAACAATTAATTAAGCTAGACAGCCACGACGATTCTGGTAGTGTTCACAATGTTCCGACATGCCGACATGCGGCTTGTCGAGGTATTACCGTCGGCAGTACCAAAAAGTAGAAGCCACCATATTTTATTCATTGTATTATTTCAATCAGATGTTTCATGAAAGGACGAATGGAATTGTAAAAAAAAAAAAAAAAAAAATGGGCGCGAAATAAAATGCAGCAGAAACATAATGCACAATGTTCTTTACTAAAATGAAACAACTTTTAGAAAAAATAACGGTCATTTATTATCTATTCGCAAACAACCTACCTAGTTGCTATGTTTATAAACAATCAATGAGTATCTGGCGCGAAAATTAACTGAAGACTAGATACATTCGATTCAGTTTGTCTATTTTCGAAGTGTTATTGTAAGCAAAATATTTTTATTTAAGTGAAATGTACCAGTAGTTTCAATTGCAGGTATATTTAGTCTTGTAACGTTGCATTTCCTTTTCCTGCAAAGCCCGACACGACGAAAATTAGAAATATAATCTACACTCGTCGGGCTGTCAAGGCAGTAATTTTATTGGTTGCTGCTCAGATTTTGTTGTGTCGGGACTGTTGCGTCGGGCTCGTCGGGGCATTGTGATTCCGCCTTTATCCATGGCCTTTTGAAATTATTTGACGCTAAAAAACTTCTTGAATCTCGCTGCTGTACTTTACGTCACTTACAACTCTTATTGACGTCATTTCCAGCGTCTAGTGCTTAACTTACACATGCTTGGTTTGCACACGGCAGTGGTTTAAGCAAGAAGTGTGTCATTTCTCAGACCGTTATTTATTTAGACTACGTCAGTATTACAGATCGAAAATAATATAAATAAATTATTGGTAAAGAATAATAAAACAATTAGAAAAGATAAAAGAGTCATGAGGGAGCAAAAAGGCAGACAATTCGGCATGAAGATACTTTACTGAGAGCTTACCTAGGACGAGGGCTTCCTGGGTGCAACTGATAGTTCAGTTAGTTATATTTGTATTTTAGATAATTCCTTAAACGGCAAAGCACACCATTACAATGCGCCATATTTTGTCGGTAACCAGAAGAACGAAAGGCAATCCAGACGGAACTGCACAACTTGTAAAACCATTGGGTGGATAGTAATTGTGTGGGCATTGTAGAATGTGTAATGATGACACATCTATGACGAGGGAGAATCGTTAATCGAAAAAGAGACATGTCGGTTAGCGGTTCGAATGCGGAACTGATCGATAAAATTATAATGTATTCATAACGTAAATACCAAGACTATTACTGCCCTTAGGCGTTGTAGGCGTGAGTAAAATTGTCGTAATTTGGAAAATCAGTTTTTCAGTCAGGAAATAAGGTGTGTTATTCACTTTGATGAGATTGAGTAGAAACATTAATTAGTGTTTTAAGCTTTAAATATTTTAATTCATTTAACAGAGTTCGCCGTTCAAAACACTTACAAAGAAAAAAATTACAAAATCTCGAGCAAAACAAAATTAAGTGTAATTAATATTCAACCAATATGCGTAAGATATTCAAAATATGAACTTACTAGAAAAATCTCATATCTATCTTCTTTTTTACTTCGTTACACATTTTAATGTTCCTTACATTTGAATGTTTGCGTTTGAGAGAAAAGGCCGACTTTAACTATGCTAGATTTAAAAAAAAAGTATTCATTTTAACTGAATCACATGTTTGGTCCCAGTATACGCAAAACTACATATCTGGCTGGACAAGCATGCGCAATTGTGTTGCCACTCTTAACCGAGCCAATAAATGAAAGTACCCTGTCACTCTCATGCATACAATCTTGATAATATCCCAAAATGTACTATATAAAACCAATATATTAATAATATTATAAAGTCATACCTTTCTAATCGTTTTCGTTCAAATTACTAGCATTGATAGTTATGCAAATAACATTGTTACTTCGTCAAGGTCTGAACACTTAAAAATTAATATTGGTGTTCCCCAAGATTCAATTCTTGGTCCAATCATATTTCTGATTTTTATTAACGATTTACTATTATTTCTTGATAAAGGAAAAAGTATCACGTTTGTGCAAACAATACTTCTATCATCATAGCTGTCAACACTCCACAATAACTGTTAAAGAACATTTCTTCAACTTAACAAAATGCAGACTTGGTTTACCAATCACAAATTTGTTGTAAATGTTCAGAAATCTTCAATTCTACGTCTCTCACTTAATACTAAAGTTTATGTTCCCATTGGTAATAGTAGTATTACGATATGTGTAAACAGCAATTTACTTGGATTAAATCTTGCTGAGAACATACTGTAAATTGGAAAAATCATATAATTTTATTGTGCAACAAACTCAGTTCTCTTTGCTTTGCTATTAAGTCCATAAAAGTTGTGTCTGCTCACAGAGCTATAATGGCTGTGTATTATTAAATTTTGAAATATGGCATAGCTTTTTGGGAGGAAATTCTCTATTTGACCAAAAAAAAAAAATATTTATGCTCCAGAAAAAAAATTATTAGTATTATATTTGGCCAAAAATGACTGATTACTGTACGCCTTTTTTTTTCTGAAACATACTCTGTTAACCTTTCATGCTATGCTTATGGATTTTGTTATTCTATTTGCCGTACTAAGTATTCAGTATTGAAAAATCAGTGAATTACATAACCACTTTACTCGAAATATAAATAAAAACCATATTTACTCCCATTAAACAAAAAAATATAAATTGAACCCATATATTATAATGTTCTTAAGTTGTTAAATTCTCTACATGCACCTTTGTTAAAAAAAATTCTAGAATCTCGTTCATTTAATAAATACCTTGAAGATTACTTCCTAAGAACAGCTTAATATTCATTTAATGACGTTCTTAATATTTAAGCTTATTTTAAGTGGTTGTGTATTTCACCAGTAAGTTCATTTATGTAATAGCCCCCCTAATTACCATTATTACGTTCAGTATGGGCTATCTTTTCTGTTGATATACTGAGTCTATGTGTAATTTGTGTATGTTCATTTAAAATTGTAGTACTTTAATGTGATTTTATGTATATTTATTTTATTATGTTATTTGTATTTTATACATCACTGTATGCTAGTATAATTGACAAACCCTGGACAATTTATATCGTTAAAAGCAGGATGATAATAAATTGATGAATTAACTATCAAAGCATAGACTTGCGCTCTGATGCATAGCGGTGTTTTATTCTCCTACTAAGCTGAGAGCTTCGCTTAACCAAGTTGGTATAACAATATATTCTACTGAGGATAGATGTCAATCTGATGCAATACCTTTACGTCTAGTCAATCAACTTAATGGTGTTGTGATTGCTCAAAATTTTTTGTTGTAGTTAGTTGTCTAGGAAAAACCACCACATATTTTACAAATCAATAAACAGAAAAAATTACGTTAATAAAACATTTTTGTACGAACCATAAGCCTGATAAAATATGTACAGCAATCAAGAATGGTTCCCGTCCGACATCGTCCTACAAAATCAAGAATATCTGGCTTACAGTTCCTACAACAATCATATTTACTGGTTTGCAGTTCATTAAACAATCGAAACTGTTTGTTTACAGTTCCTACAACTGTCATTGTCGGTTTGTAGTTCCTTCTACAATCGAGATCGTTCTCTTCAGTTTTTACAACAATCAAAACTGTCGGCTGAGAGTTTATACAATAATCAGAACTGTATGTTTGCAGTTCCTTTACAAAAATCAGGATTGTCGGTTTTAAATTCTTACAAATACGACATAGTTCCTGTTTTGGGACCAGAAAAATATGTTTTCAACCTATTTAAAAATGTCTCAAAACAAATCATAGAAGATTTATCCCATCCGACCTACGAACCTTTATACTGAGGATATATATAAGGCTTACTTATCATAGGACAGCATGCAGTTAATCTGATAGTTGTAACTATTAAAGGAAATATGATCCTAGAATTTTTAAAACACATCAGGTACTTTACTAGAATATATAGGAATCTGTACTTAAAACACGGCTTTTCGAATTATGTTTTGCATGCTTATAAATAATCTGGCTCCATATATTACACCGTTGTGAGGACAGTCAAAAATACACCCTCAGCAAACTTACCAAAGGAATATATTTAAGGACAGAATTCTCGTAAGCTCACTGTTTTAAAGATTTTCTGTTCCTAATTTACTTTTCTGCATAGAAAAAAGTAAACATATTTTTGCAGTATCTGTGTTGATTATTCTGGTTGTTACATGTGTTAATTTTTATATTCGTGTGTACGGACATTTAAATAAATTCGTACGGTATGATTAGCTATTAATATTCAGATAATTTAAACAATTGACATTTGAATGAAATTGATTTTAAAAATTCTTGTGCGAAAATAATCTACTTCACAGAACATTGTATCTGTGATGACAAGGTTAGGCAAACATTGAAATGTTCGCTCTCATTTTTGTACTGTATTTGATTACAATTTACCTAGTATGAGTGAAATGTGTTAAAATAATGGTGTTAGAATTACTTATACGTTGCGAAAAAAAAAAAACTTTTTGGTTGCCTGGTACTGAAAGAGTCGATTTCAAATTAAAGCGAAATAATATCTTAAATGGACTCCCTTTTTAAAACTATTAAGAAAACACAATATTTAAACTTTCCTATATATATATGTATATATATATATATATATATATATATATATATATATATATATATATATATACACACGTGTGTGTCTGTGTGTGTAATGTTAACAGCAAAAATTTATCGTCATCATAAAAGTACTGCAGGTAAAACTGGGTCAGATGATCCGCGTGTCATTCCTGAAATTAAAATCTCTGCATGTGAGTAATGACTTTTGTGTGTGTGTGTGTGTTAGTGTGTGTACGTGTGTCTGTTTCGCACTTAAATGCTCGACTCGTTCAAACATGCCCTACAGCCAATCGTAATGAGGCTCTCATTCCTATTATAAATCTTATCTCGGGACACGTAACAGTTTGCGAACTGTCTGGAGAACGTGGAGATGAGGATATAAAAGAAACTGCTGGTGTCCCAGTGGTCGACCAGTATAGATCACCCGAAGACAACGAGGAGTCTTGCAAGGAGGCGAAGGCAGGAAAATGGAAACCAAGGCTAACAACGACCAAAGGGGGAAGACCACAAGAAGTCGGCTACGACAGTACTTGGCTGCATCGGCAAGTAAGTCCTGACTTGGGTTCCGCTGACAAACATCTCGTTCGCCGTCCCTCTTTGGCCGACAACGTTGCGGCTAGTTGCGGAGAATGTTTAAGTTCCACGGTATAATTATATGTCCAATAATTATAACTTCCGCTGTACAGTGATATTTCCAATAATTATAAGTTCCACTGTAGAATGATCTGTCCAATAATTATAAATTCCTGATATAATTTTATGGTGTTATGCAGAAGGGAACCAATCCACAAATTACTGGAACTGAGATATTCAAGGTCAAAGTCTACTGTTTCCATATAAACCTTGTAGAAACCACTTTGTTCTGGCTTCTTCTTTTCATTCAAAAATTATGATTTAATACTTGTTCTTTTTCTACTTCGAATGATTATCTCAAAATAAATTACTTTGTGGACTGGTTCTGTTCTGCATAACTCCATCCAATTATATGTCCAATAATTATAAGTTACACTGTAGAACCATATGGTCAGTAATTATAAGTTCCACGGTAGAATGGTCTGTTCAGTAATTATAAGTTCCACTGTAGATTGATGTATAAGGTCCACGGTATAATGATATGTCCAATAATTATAATTTCCACTGTAGAATGACCAATCTCCTGTGAATCTGTCACAGAAGAAAATGACAACACATGGACGCTTGTGATCAGTGGAACCACGGATTGTGCTCTAGCACACAACAAAAAAAAAATTTTTACATTTCAAAAGTATTTTTGTGAAACTTTTTGTAAGTTTACAAAAATATTTTAAGCTTTATAGGAAATGCTTGTAAACATACATATACGTCTGTATATCTAGTAGCATTTTTATATATTTACAAATAATAATTTTACATTTACTAATATATATTCTTGTATATTTTACAACACTTGTTTGAAGTGTCACAAACAATTTTTTCGGCAACCTGTTTCCCATTATTTTTGTAAACTTACAGATTATTTTGTAAAACATGACAGGCCTTCGAAGCTTAATTTGTTCTACGTCAAACGCTCTGTTCATAAAAATATATCTCCCTAGTCCCCGCTGATATTTTGGAGAATTTAGACCACTTTAATTACCTGCGACATTGTTGCTGCAGTACCTGGACTGATAAACGTTATGACATTAGTTTACATGAGTTCATTTAGTAAAAGTACGATTTTTTACTGTGCATGTATAGGGCAGTGCAGTCTAGATTGTCACCAATTAATAACGCGAATTTTTCAGATCCTTACTTATGCTTACAATCGTCGCGTGAGGGAATAACTCCAGTTAGGCAGCCACCTTAAGTGAAAAGTAGATTGCATCAATTATTGTGAGATGCCTTTCTGCATTCCTTATTTAATTATGTAAAACTTAGGGGAATGTCATACGTCATGCTCGCTTACATAGCAGCAAGAGTGAGTGAACAAAAAATTCTTCTTGCCAAAACTTTCTCAGATAAGGGATTTGGGAAATTTGAAGGCGTAATTTTCAAGCTACAACAGTTATTTCCCTGGCAAATAGGTGAAACTCAATACACACACAACACGTCTTCAGAAAAAAAGGTTTGTGACGTTAAATGTTATATTTGCAAATTAGGTAATCCCATTCCTATGCTTGCTTCATTGCGATATGTTCAAATATTTTAATCAATGAAAATATTCTGAAACTTAATTTATTGCGGTTATATGCATCTCAAACTTGTTGAGTTTGGGAAAAGCGATGAATACTTTTTAGTTTCTTGAGGTTGGTCTTAAGAGTCATGTTGTATGCCACGTGGGTATTAACTCTTTTTCTGTTGTACGGCAGTCATGATAATCTGAGTGCCGTACAATATAACTTCAGCACATCATGTCCTGGGCTTGAGAGTTACTTGTTTATGGCTGCGTGAGTCTAGATTACAATCATGATAATATAATAGCATATAGTTACTCAGTTTTATTGGCTAAGTTCTCCGAAAACTGACTACTCGTAGTTACGGCGTACACTCGACAGTTTCGTAATGTTACGGCAAAAGACAATGTCTGACTGAGGATTGTGTGATTTTCGCCAGTGCTTAACATCGAGGTCTTTAGCGCTAGTGGGGGGTGACATGATGTGAGCGTGGAGCAGCACCGGAATGAAAGGGCGGGAGAAACGGGAGATCCACGAGAAAACCCGCCGACCAACGGCATCGTCCGGCACGATTCCCACATGCGAAAATCCGGAGTCCGACGTCTGAATTAAGAATTCAGGTAATTGTTCCTAATAAAGTTGGGGAACATAATATCCATACACACCAAATTTTCTTAGTCTAGCATTCTCACATGTACAATAATGCTTAACAACTTATATTCATTTATTTAAGTTTCTTAACGTCCAATTATAAGCATGTATTATTGTATGAATATATACATGTACTCAGTGAAGTTGTGTTTAATTATTTGTGTGTGTATGGATGTACGTATGCACGTATTCATTTATATTTGTATGCGTGCATAGGCATATGTATGTAATGTTTAAATTATGTACAGATATAAACCAACACACACAAAATTAAAAAAAAAAAATTAGTAGTGTAGTGCAACTATTTTAAGTTTCAATTGTACTGTTCACAGTGTCTCGATGTGACTTGGATTAATTCACGTTCGGAATCATATCGCATCAAAGGTTGGTGTTTGTAATAGCTTTAATTGTCAAGTACGTCAGTAGATTTAAAAGCGTTCGGAGATAGAGATCTGCTATTTATGTACAATTTCCTAGCCGCCTTGATATATGGAAGTCACCCACGCAGCCTTGGAGCTTGTTGCTGGGGCAATATAACGAGATAACTGTGTAGAGAAGCACTTAGTCTACGGTATAATATTACACACATCTTTGTTTGCCTGCAGCTCAAGTGTAGTTAAACGCTTGTCATTCCAGCAGTAACCGGTTATGTTGAGTGTGCAAAGATTTAGGGAGTTTTCTAGATAACTAGACTGCGTACACGTGCCAAGATAACATTATGATGGCTTTAAAGTTAAATGATCACAGTAAAAGAGTATCATACGCCACTGCGTGACTTATTTTACAGAAACTGTATGACATTTTTTTTTTTTTTCGGATCCTCGCTTCGTGTATTTACATTTTCACTTGTAATTATATTAATTTAAATGTACCAGCGCCTTCTGATAAACCTTATTGTTTGTGATTTCATTTAAACGGCCCTGCGTAGAGACTCACTTACCAGGTATCGTGGTAGCTTCCAGCAAACTTTGTACATATCATTGTATCGTGATACATGGTCCTTATAGTTGTGAGTCTAAGACACATTCAGTAATATCACTGAAACATTTCTTGAACAAGGCCAATATTGGAGTAAGTTTAATCCTACTACAAGTTAGAAGGAAAATGTGTTTTCTTATGGGAGAGTTTGGCACAGGGAAAATTCTGCCGCTAGTTTCGCTGCAAGCGCAAAGGGACCAGAAATTACGAAACTGTAGTAAAATTCAATTTAAATGTTCTTGGAAATAACAGAAGTCATTTAACTAAATTTTAAAATGAAAATATGCCAATTTCGCGTTTTAAATTATCAACTTTATGTAACTTAAAATTCAGGAAAGCTCTGTGATTAGACAGTTTGCACCAGTTAGCGACACTAGCGCTCAAGCGGCTGAAACTTTCCCTGTGCCAGATTTTTAACATTGATCTGTATAATCTGTAGTAGAATTAAACTTAATTGGAGTTGTGAGATTTTGGTCTGGACTGTACCACAGGAACTAAGGCTATGTCTCGAATAGCCCAGAAAGCACTCTCTCACACCCTCTTGACGTCACAGTGTGTACTCTCTGCTGTCCCAAATTCGATGTAGAGTGGGCGAAAGGGAGAGTGAGCAAGAGTGAGCGACGATGCTCCCTCGCTGCACCCTCTCGCCCACTCTGCGGAAAGCTTTGTTATCATTCAAAATTACTGGAACTGGAAAACATTTACTATGTGTTTTCTGCACTCATTTATTATTCCAGATTTCCTTTTCTCACGCCAGATTGCAGTGCTTCGAGGGTGCATCTGAGAGTGATTGTTTCAATTTGATTTAAGAGTGAACCAGAGTGAACGAGAGTGAGAGTATACACAATATTTATTTCAGACCCAGCCTGAGCCCCTCCGAGTATAATTTAACATATTTTCCTTATATATTCTCCCACCAGGGCTCCAAAGCTAACAGTGTCAACTGAAATCCTCGAATGGCGATGGATGACGTTGCAGCGTGTCATGCGTATTAATTTCTACGCAAAACCGCTTAACTTATTCGTATTATGTTTATCTACGAAAAGAACGCACACTTGAAACTATGCTCCTATGTTTTCAAAAACTCAGCAAGCTTGTAAGAAACATGATTTTCGGTCCTCTCAAAATAGCTAAAAACAGATTTTTAGACTGCTGTAACCCCGAAAATATTACCTGAATTCGTAAAGTGCAAAGCGAGAGGCATGCGTTGGTATTTACTTCATACTATTCAGAAATAAAATGTGGTCACCGCTTAAAGGTCACGTAGGAAAAAGACTGTAAGGATAACCTTGCACGAAAGTTTGGCGCGCTGCGAATAAAGGCGATATGCTTCTCGTCAAGCTTGGGAAACTGGCTCTTATCGCTACGCTGTTCCTAAACATCAAAGGTAGAAATTCGACATCAACGAAGTCTCCTCTTAAGGTTGCCGCCTGCCCAGACCGCAGTGTGCAGAGCTTCGGCCGATACCAGATAATTTCAAAAACGTTCGACGCGCATGAATTCGATGATGTCTGTCGAAAAATTGCAGTCAAAGAACTTTCCACATGTGTATACCTATTTCAGGTTTGCCACTAGTCATTAAATAATATTTTCCTGCTGCCGAAAATGTAGGAAATTGGTATTTTTAAGAAATTTTTAAATGTTTGTTACAATGGGAGTTTACAATTAAATTTTGTTGGATTGTGGACATACGCCATTGCTCATGTTTAGCTGATCAAACCTGTGTTGAATGACAAAGTACGTAAACGAACAAGAAAAAAACAAATATAAAACGCACACAAAAAATTATAAAAAAGCAATCCCAGAATAATTCTGTCAATATTTTTTAATTAATAAAACTTGTATTAGACAACATAGAATTCTAGAAAATATGGAATTCAGTCGAATATCGACACAATACCCAGACTCAAAATACGTACACAGAGGACAGACACAAATATAGAATCAGATTCCCAATATGAAACACGATGGAAATAGACGAAAAACAGTGAGCAGTGGACAACAAACACAAGACAATAGACAACACAATACAAGTTAAAACCAACGAAAAACTGCAACGTTTCGGGGATTGCGATCTATCCCCGTCTTCAGGCTTCGCACGTGGGAATCGCTCCGAATGATGCCGTTGGTCGGCGGGTTTTCTCGGGGATCTCACGTTTCCCCCGACCTGTTATTCCAGTGCTGCTCCATACCCACCTCATGTCCTCCCCTCACCAGAGCTGAAGACCTAGATGTTAAGCGCTGACCAAAATCTCTCACTCACTCTTATTCTTTTTCCTAATGGATTTTAAGCGGTGACCACAATATGTTATTTGTGGGCAGCATAGCTCAAAGTCTAGTGCTTGTTTCTATAATTTCGTTTTCGAATCCGGTTGGTATTTCTCCCAAATACGGCAGACTGGAAAATCTATTTTTGGCCATTTTGAGGGGCTCTAATTCTGTGGTGTTTGGGTAAAGTGGCATAAGTCAAAATATGCCGTTTTGTGTAAATCGACGACGAAAGCTCGAAGTTCTACTGTGTATAATGGATCAAACATACTTCCAAATTTAATTTTTTACCTTCTCATAACCGTTAAAGTTATAGCCTTTTACCCAGACGTAGAACATAACTTGTAGAATGTGCTCCTAAATTAACACAATTTTCTCAGTTTTTCGAGTTATACCACTTTACCCGAACACCACAGAATTAACGTACCGAAGTTTTAAAACTATAGAGACAACGTTTGAAGTGTGTGTTCTTTTCGTAGATCTACAAATAGAACGCGCGTTAAATAGTTTCGTCAGAATAATAATAACCGTAACTAGCTGCAACGCGTTTGATGCACAGATAGGGAGGTTCATCACGCGAAATCTTCAGCGCTGATGAGAGTGATGTGGGGTGAGTATGAAGCGAGAGCGAGATAAAGCGGAGAACCTCGAGAAAAATGCCACCACGTCACCACTAGTGAATATCAGAAGCGACCTTTATCGGGAATCGAGCCCGGATCACCATGGGTGAAGAAGAGGAAACAGACTTTCTGTAAGTTATCTTTTCATGCTGCCAAGAATCTAAATAACACACAATCTTAAAAAAAAAAAATAAATAAATACTTAAATAAAATAACGCCTCATTTGGGGGTTGAACATGGCCACGTTCCACTTGCTGCCAAATTACTGACCAATAATATCTTTAGTGGAACATCGTCCGTGCTCGGTAATCTCATAAGTTGAACCTAAATGGAACGCTTATTAGTTAATTAATGGTGACAGTATACACGTATAGCCTACATGATAAATGCTTTATAATATACTCAAAAAATACGTACATTGAAAAAGTAACCTTTTTTGTTTAGAAATAACTCGTTTTAAACATAAAGATAAATATAATTTTCGGAGTACAAATTATTACACAGAAAAACAAACCACATTAAAAATTTTAATGCCAGTTCCGGTGGAAAAACTTACTTCCAATGCGTTCTTATATATCTAGGTATTCTCCGCACATTATCATCGTCATTATAATAAATTGGTTAGGTTCATCTTTCATTTTCACCATATTTACATACGTTGTCTGCTTTTACTGAGACCGTCTGACATCCTGCATGCTATTGGATTCAGCAGGAAGTGACATGTTACTTAGATGCTATTTCTGTTACTGGCCAGTAACCTCAGCATCTGAAGGAACGCTCGTCAGTAAATGCAGCTGCAGGCTGTCTGCAGCAGGTGTACCGCGGCCTATAAAATTATGTCACCACGAGTGCGCCGAGTGTTTGTGTGAGTGAAGTGAGTGAAGAGATTTTGGTCAGCGCTTAAACATCGCGTTCTTCAGCGCTGGTGAGGGGTGACATGATGTGACTATGGAGCAGCGCCGGAATGAATGGGCGGGGGAAACAAGATATCCCCAAATTAAACCCGCCGACCAGCGGCATCGTCCGGCACGATTCCCACAAGCGAAAATACGAGAACCGACCCCGCCGGGAATCGAACCCGGATCGCCTTGGTGGGAGGCGTGTGGTCTGATCCCTCGGCCACTTCGGCCCCTCCGAGTGTTTGAAGTAAGTAGAAATAACTGGGACGTTCTGTCGCAGTGAACTTGGCGGCGTTCGCGAACGGCTTGGTAGTGGGCTGGCCGTCCCCGGCACTGCCTCTGCTGCAGTCCGAGGACAACCCCGCAGGGGCGGTGCCCATGACAGACGCGGCCGCCTCCTGGCTCGGCTCGCTCATGTGTCTGGGCTCTCTGGTCGCTGCCCCCGTCTACGGACACCTCTGCAGTCACCATAGCCGCAAGATGACTGGCTACCTCATAGCTCTGCAGGGCGTCGTCGGCTGGACCCTCATCGCCTTGGCATCGTCTGAACTCATGCTGTTCGCTGGCAGGTTCATTCTTGGTACGTCAGTTTACTCGCCATGTGATATTTTACTGACTTATAGTGTGTTCGATCCCAACTGCCGTTGCTATTAATATAATTTCCTTGGTGGGTTTCCATCTCGAGTACAGAAATTTGTGTATAACTTCTTTACCAGTAACAGTCACGATACCACATACATTCGAGTAAATCCTATTCAGACTTAGTGCATGAAAGTAAATTAATAATATCATCAACCGACGGGTGGGAATCTGCCGAACAGAGAAATGTATTATGGGAATGTGTCATATACTCTCATGGTGCGAGGTTTATCAGAGCACTTTCATTTCCTGCATTGTCTTCACTTGTTTGTTGCTCAAACCTTGTACATGCATGTCTCATCAAACCATCTGGATAGATATAACAAGTATGTCCCTTGTTCAAGTAACAAGAGCTCCAGTCAGCGCCAGATATTTCCCGTCTGGGCTTAAAAATTGCGATTGTCGTGTTCCCATTACAAAAATTTGTAATTGAAGCAATGGCACCATTTTATTGTTACAGCAAGTTGTAGATAACATGTCTAGCAATGACACAACCTTCCGATTCTCCCTATTCTGTTTCTTTAACAATACGAAAATCTCTTAATGTTGATTCATGAACTTTTTTAAGGAATATTGATATTTTATATTATTTATTGATCAATAGCATTAATGTTTGATACAAATTGGTTTAGATACACATTTTATTACAATTATAAATTGTGTTAACACATGAAGTAATTCTGAAATTACTTTCTGAACTTAGAGTCTATCATCTCCATGGTTTTAAGAGTGCTGGAGTCAATAGATCTGCTCGTTATAGTTTGAAAGAAAGCAAACATCAACAATTTCACGAAGTTTTCCCTTTTATTCGTGCATTCAAATCACGACGATAAAGAATCAAATTTAATGGATTTTAAAAAGACTATCATCTGGAACCTTGAACGTATTCTCTCAAAGCCCTGCCAATATAACAGCACCTATTGAAAGAAGTATGACATTGTGATGAAATTAACTTGAAAGACACGATCGAACCGACCTAAAAACCTCCAGAAGTTTTACTTTTAATATGTTTTACCTTATGCATGTAAGACTCAATATGCCCCGAAATGATGTTCCCTCGTTGACATAATGGCTATTTAACTACCAATCACGTAGAACTATGGCGAGTAATGCAATAGTGATATCTAAAGATCTGTGATGAGAGGAACTAATTTTAGCAAGACACTGTGAATTATATTCGAACCAAACACTAACCATAAAATATGTTTTTGTCTAATATTACTTCCTAACACCATTAATAACACAAAAGTGTCAGTTTGCTAATAACTTTCATAAAGTTTGTCTCTGACATGGTAGAATTCTGTACATACACTAAGAGTACATTATTACAAAATATGGTGAGTTTCAAGGATAACCTTATATAAAAATGTTGATATTATGAGAGGTGGCTGAGAGCCTTTATCGGCTGTTACATACGCAACTCAGTGAAGAGATGGCTGTAGAGTAGTATCAATGGGAAAATACGAAACAATATAGGCCTACAATTAGACACTTAATTCTGACATACCAATTAGGCGCCCAAATAATAACTCAATAGGCAAGGACAACCTGCACAAACGAATTGCAAGCAGAACACAATTGTAATATTTGGCTTATGGGTGGGTGCACAGGAGTAGCAGGCGCCGGAGCGACGATGCTGTGCCCGCAGTACGTCGCAGAGACGGCGGAGGCAGACATCAGAGGAACGCTGTGCTCCTTCCTGGGGTTGTTCGGCAACAGCGGGGTGCTGTTCGCCTACATGCTCGGCTCCGCGCTGCCCTACCCGCAGTTCTGCCTCAGCTGCCTCGCTACCTTCATAGTGTTTGCACTCGCCTTCGTCTGGCTACCAGAGTCTCCCGTCTACCTCGCAGCTGCTGATCGCCACGTCGAGGCCCTTCAGGCACTCCGCTGGCTCCAGGTCTCCAGTGGGCTGCCCACCTCGGACCCTTGCCCTCAAGACACGCCGCGCCTCAAGGACATTCTTCTCCAGGCAGGCACAAGGAGGGCCCTGATGGTCGGCATCGGCCTTATGGTCAACAACCAACTCTCTGGCATACTCGCCGTCATCAGCTACACCGTCACCATCTTCCAGGAGTCCGGGAGCCAGTTGTCCCCCAACCTGTCCACCGTACTGGTCGGCGTCCTCCAACTCTTCGGCGTCTACCTCACCTCGTACTTCGTGGACCGTGCTGGCAGGAAGATCCTGCTGATCTCCTCGAACGTGATTGCTGCCACTAGCCTTGGACTCCTGGGTCTGTACTTCCACCTGAGGAGTCACGATTTTGGTCTGGGCAATCTGGGGTGGGTACCAGTCTCCTGTCTCTGTGTGTACGTCGTTGGGGTGGCCTTAGGGATTGGCTCCGTCCCGTTTGTCGTCATCAGTGAGATATTTCCTCCAGAGGTCAAGGGATTCGCCGTCGCCATCTGTATATGCGTCCTCAATGCCCTTGCCTTCCTCGTCGCCCGGTTCTTTCTCATCATGGTACAAGCGCTAGGGATGGGTGGTTGCTACTGGTTCTTTGCATTTTGCTGCATAGCTTCCGGTTTATTTTGTCATTTCGTAGTTCCGGAGACGAAGAACAAGAGCTTAGAAACCATTATAGAAGAACTAAATGGATGTACTGTGTCACGAGACACTAACAAAGAACGTTCAAATCCTTAGCGTCTTCTAGATACAAAAACTACCCAATGTCTTTCATAAAACTAACAGTTATTTGCAATTTATTTCTAGTTTCTTGTCTTCCAGAAGACACAGCAAAATAAAATGATTGTGTTAATACCTGCTGCACTTAAAGGACAAAAATATATAACTTACTAGTAAAATGTTATAGAATACAATTTTTAAGAGCTTGTTCAATTGCTTGAACAGATTTCAAATAAGAATGACTCTCTTGTACCTGAACTGTAGTGTAGTTTGCTACACTATTTTATATATAAAATAAAGGAATCTACTCCAGTTTAAATTATGTAAAGTGTTTTACTTTATTAAAATATTTAACCATGCCTAGAGCCACGATTTTATGGCGAAAAGATTTTTGCAACATTTGGTTTCGATGCGTCATGTGCACACCTGCAGCTCTGCTACACCGTCTGTGGTTGGATGATTTTACTCCCACTGGCCTTGCCAAATTATAGACGTACAGACTCACAATAATCTTATTCTGATTGGTGAAGTAAAATGAGAAACGTGTCTGAACATAGACACGCTGCCAATAACCTTGAACCAGAACTGCCGATGTGCACGTGAGTCACTAAAACAAAGTGGGGCAAAAATCTTTTCGCGACAAAATCGTGGCCCTAACATGCCTCAAAAGACACACGAGCTTACTGGATGACATTTTAAAAGGAGGGAAGTGAGCTAAAGCACCTTTCTGCCTCCAACCTCTCTAGTACTAACGATAGTATGATTAGTGATATTTTAGAAAGGGATAATAATTTTCTGGGGAGCAATGCTCCCTCTAATAGCCCCCACACCCTACCCCTCTATTTACACCAATGCCATGTTATTCAAAAACCAAATAAAATAATCATTTTTATTTAAACAGTACTCCTCTAACTTTCTGTTTTATTCTTATAATTTGTTTGACTAACTGTTTGCCAGTTAAAAACATTTTGGTGCACACGAACCTACTATCAGCAAAGAAATATTTGTCGGGTTTATGTCAGCTTAGGTGAGGAAATTATCAATGCTAAATTATTGTATTTGTGGTGTCTGTTTCATTTCTTACCATAAAAGATTAATTTAAAACAGCAACCTTCACAATGCCAACAGTAGAACAAAATATATAAAAACAATATCAACTGAAACCAGCAAAGTACGTGTAAAATGTATATTGGGGTTCCTAGTATTAGTGAAACACATGAAATAAGCAACATAAATAAGGATCGGTACCTACAGTATTTTATATGTGCACGACTCATTGGTTCATTCAGCAGCACTAATTAAATATGTGTACAGTATTATTTAAAAAGGAGACTGCAAAAAAATTATATACATGATTTGGTCATTTTTCTTCTGGGAACAGGGCCTGCAAACAGTATTGCAGGGAGTTTTAGATACTTTTTTTTTTTTTCAAATCAGGATAATTAAAAGGCATGAGTGTAACTATATGGGAGCTAGTCAGCCCTATATAATTATTAGCCCTCTCTAAAAAGTCTCGGGCCCTATTATTTATCTTGTAACTATGCAGCCGCTCGTTACCAATCGGCGTGTTTATAGTGAGATTCTCGCAGTTACGTTATTTCTGTTTTTGTTTGTTTTTTATTTCTGGAGTTGGTCATCCTGTTCTACGGTGGTTGCTTTATTTTACCGTTTGGTGTGCTGCAATCGTTTTGTCGATTGGTGCCGTCAAGTAGATATGACAGCCGCTTAAACTGAAGGTCAATCGGCGAACATCGTAAATGATCGGGTTGCTCGCCCCTCCCCCTTTTCCGCCGTCACCTGTGACAGTTTAGATTAGTTTAGGTTGGCTTATACTATTTTATGTTAGTTTAAAGTGCCACAATATGCTATTTTCTGAATTCAAGTGGGTCTTTGTGAAGCTGGGTGGTGCTGCGATTATGCTCGTCTGCGGCGTGTTCACTCTTCAGATTGCCGAATATAGACTGCACAGTCTCAGCGGCTAGACGTAAGTCTGTCGTGTGTATTGTGTCTGTTGTCTGTTCGGGGTTGAGCTTCGCGGTGTGGAGTCGGAAGTGCGTGCGTGCGCGACTGGTGCCCGAGTCGATAGGGCTGATTCTGGTGACGCACTTGAGCTTGTTTGTATTCTCGACCTCCAGGAATACGTCTGTCGGTTCGAGTGTTTTTTTTTTTTTCGTTAATTTAAATAAAGAAAACATTAGTGAGCCAGTAGAACTGGAAGAGATTTTTCAACACCCGAATTAGTGTTGCTGTTCGTCCTGCTGGGCTGAACGTCAGGGTGGACGTGACTTATCGCTGAGGACTCGAGAGCCGTGTCCGAAACGACTATTAGGTTACTAAATCAACCACGTGACCAGGTTAGTGCAGTAAATATTTGGGGATTTTAGGGTGTAAAATTTGCTGAGGTGAAGTAGCACGATAAATTTCCAAATAGCTCCGTAAATTCGTCGGCTGCTGTTTACTTACGTTTTATACTCCGCTTTTTGGTCTGAAAAATATAAACGTGTCCATTAAAATCAGTAATATTGTAAATTAAAAGCCCGTAGTGTTATTTTGTATGTAACAAATCATTTTTTTAATTGAAAAACTAATTTCGTATTTTATAAATTAGTTAACCCTAAAACAAAATTAATACTATCGCAAATTTCGTAGTTGATGATGTGTAAACACAGCTAAATATTTAATATAAAATAGCGCATAAACAATTTATTCAACAGTGAAAAGGAAAGAAAAATAAACATAACATCGAAATATCAACAAGTAAGTAGTTTCCAAATTTGCCTCACGCAGCGCTGTTTTATAACGTTAGAATCTATCCACTCTAAATTCCCAAACCCTAAATATGTAAAATCTTCGTTTCGGAATACAGCTGAGGTATTTTTTAGCTCTGAACTTTTATACACGTTGCGTGCCAAGTAGCCCACAGTTTTCTTCTGTTGCCACAACGGCCTTAGTTCAGGTCTGGACACTGCTATGAAATATTGACCCCCTTATGACTGATTTTAGTTCCTTTAAATACGTAAAAATGAATTAAAACTGGCGGCGCCACTAGCACACTCATGCTAGTAATTATTTTGCCAACATTAAATGTATTATATTTTTTTAAAGTACAAACATAAGAATCTTTCTTAACTTTAACCAAAATATATTTAAACACGTGAGTTTTGATTAAAATAACGAACTTCTCTTTACAACAGCTCCACAGCGATAGAGGCGCCAGCAGATTCGTTCAGGCAAGAGGGTCAAAGATAAATCATTTAATAGTAGGCGAGTGTCCAGACCTGTACTTCTAACATCGCGGTTGCCACAGTCTGTATAGCAACACTTTAACGGCCACTTTTACGTCGGTTAAAGAGGCTGTGTCGGTGTTTCAGGCGGATGTATGCAACCCGCATTAACCCCATATAAATCAAGGCTAATTTTATGTACTCTATAGCAATAACAGTATTACAAATATCAACGTTATCTTCGGGCTTTATCAAAGACACAGCCGTTATTAATAGAGCTGAGTTCTGCAAAATGAAGCATAACAAGCGGTTACATTAGCAACGTGATACTAAAAAAACGTTTCGTAAATTTTGTAGCAACCATTAATTGTACTTGACTTCGACAAACGCAGCAAAAATAACAACTCTGTCTCTTATAAAACGTGAAGATAACGTTGATATGTGTAATACTGTTATTGCTATAGTGTACGTAAAATTAGCCTTGATTAATATGGGGTTAATGCGGGTTGCATACAGCGCCTGAAACACTGCCACGGCCACTTAAGGCGCCCGCCTACTGGTCGTATGTTTGTGTGAGTGAGGCACGGTGCCAAGGGCGATGTTGACCGGCTCATCTGGTGCGTTGTCACCTCTACCGCAAGACACTGAAACGGCGTGCAATAGTAACTTATATCACTCGCCTTTTTATTGGTGGAAAGTTTTAAGATACCGTACGTCAATTGCGTAATTCTACGGTAGTTTCGCACGAATCCTGTTAGTAGTTTTCAGATGAAACATTATTAGGCCGTTTAGGTTAAAATATTCTATACAGATTGCACCTGGAGTGGACTGAGGAATTCAGATTCAGATTTTACTACAGACACTTTGTTGTTTACTGAAGTAGGAATATGAAGCGAGTGAGCGAGTGTTGAGGTGGACTGGAGTGGAGAATCCGGATTGAGATTTTACTGTAAACACGGACTTAAGTGAGATGAAACTGCGCAGGACCAAGCTGCCACCATATTGCGTTGTTGTTTGTTGTAGTTATGTTAAAATAATAAAAACGACAATTTGTAATTAAATATAATGGGCTGAAGACAAGTAATCGTAAAGCGGACCTGCTTTTACAATGCGAAACGGAACGAGACAAGTGAAAAGTCTCGTAGAGAAAAGCCTTATTTGAAGCAAATTATTTTTCGTTTGCCATCTGTCATATTGTCGTCAAAAGATCGCATTATTGCATTTTCAGTCCGGGTTGACTCTAACTTCGCTCTTGTTAACTGTTCAATCTGGATAGTAATATTTACCACAAACACAGTTCAATACATGTTCGCTATACTTTCACTCAGAGTTGACTCCACTCCAGGTTCAATTTGTATTGAAGTTTTGCCCTAAACACAAAATATGTAAAAGTAGATTTCAGCCGTTTTGAGGGGCTCCGAAATTATTTTTCTAATTGACGTGATGCTTTGAAATGACCCCGCAGTCATCGTTTGAAGAGCGTTTTCTTTTTGTACACTGATACCATAAGTACATAGGCTACGCTACAATTGAGTTAGCACAGGCACACGAACAGACACACATCAAACGTACACATAAATCTCGTAAGCTACATTTATCGTCGCACACACACAGCAGTTCAGGTAGTCTCCACAGTGTGTGCCGGAAATGATGGCTGGTATATTTTTGTTTGTGTGTTAGCAGCACTAGTAAATATATACCGGTTACAACTATAGTCAAGTTCATTCCAAATTAATCGATTTTTTTTTGTGGCCCAGAAGGAGCACGCCCTAGGTTAGTGTCTTAACTACTAGGAGTTAGGAGGGAGTGGGAGGGGTAGCAGCATGCCAGGCCTGCGGCCTATACGTTCTAACTACTGCATGCAGCTTGGGTTATGAAGGAACGTGGCTCAAATGGCCTACTGTGAGGTTATGAAGCGCCAAGCCAGCGTTTGTGGCCTGGCGCTTCCCTCAAATTTAACTGGGATCTAATCCCGTAGAGGGTCATGGTAAACCCGCGAGGTAGCGGGAGGAAACTCATGACGACAGACATACTAGGAAGAAAAGATAGAATTCATGCTTTGTTAGTTGTGTTAGAAGGCGAAAATTAAAGACGAGCAGGGAGGGCTCGTGATCCAGCTGTAAAAGATGAACTTAAATTAAGCTTAGCTCTACTTAACCTAGGGGAAATAACCCAAGTTTCCCGAAGGGCGGGCATGAGTGCCCGCGGTCCCATTTTAGGTGAGAGGTTCTTGTCGCCTATCACGCAGTCATGGCTAGGTTGTGCAGTACGAGAGCCCTCGCTGGGCCATACGCTCTCTGCGAAACGACATGGCTGATACCGCGATGCATTAGCATATTTAAGCCATTTGAAGTTCTCGCTTGGGCAAGTTGGCGAGTTTTTCTTGATTCCCAGGTTGGTTCGACTTCTTCTTGGAGTCGGCTTCTTCTCCACCCTGGTGATCTTCTTTCGAGGAGCTTACGGTGGTTTTTCGCACAAGATGTGTTTCGACATTTTGTGCGTCATGCACGCTGCTGGGTCATAGTTCCCTAGTGCGAGCACTAGGGGATTAGTGGACTTGGTCGCAGCTTTGTAGAAGTTGCGAGTCAAGTGCTGGATATGGTCTGTGAGCCGGGGATATTTCAGCTCATTGTAGAGGACTACATTGGGCGTATATCTTGGTTCTCCTGCAGCCCTTCTGAGGGCTTTGTTTTGGAGCACTGTTAGTAGGTGCATATGACACTTTGCAGCATATCCCCAGGCTGGGGCTGCATATGTCAATATAGGTCTAACTAGGGCTGAGTACAATCTGATCCAAGATTTAGTGCTCAGATTGTGGCTGTTATTGAGAAGAGGGTATAGCTGGGCTAGCCGGGCATTTGCCTGTCGTAGCTTAGCATTGGTATGAGCCTTCCAGGTTAGTTTGGAGTCTAGCATGACTCCAAGATATTTAACCTTGGGTTGGTACTCGATTGGCACGCCAAACAGGGAGGGCTGGGGAAGAGATGGAGGAATTTGTCTTCGGGCAAAGACTACTGCTTCTGACTTGCCTACATTTATCTTGATGCGCCAGAGTGTGAACCAGGCCTCCAGGGCCTGTAATGCTTCTTGTACTTTGGCTACAGCAAGGAAGGCACGCCAAGAAGTTGCAAACACAGCTGTATCATCTGCATAGCTTGCAAGTTGGGTTGTGGGAATGGTGGGTATGTCACCTATGTATATGTCAAACAATACTGGACCGACAATGGAGCCCTGAGGCACTCCTGCTCTAATAGGGTAAGGGTCTGACCTTGCTCCAGGTAGCGTGAACTGCGTTCACTTAAGTAGCTATGCACTAATTTTATATAGCAGTCAGGAATGCCCGCTCTGTGCATTTTATACACTAGCCCGGCATGCCATACTCTGTCGAATGCTTTCTCTATGTCGAGGAATACAGCGACAGTGTACCTGCGTTGATTGAAGCCTTGCATTATATGCTCTACAATACGAACAAGCTGTTGTGTTGTAGAGTGACTGCGTCTGAAGCCGAATTGCTCATTTGGCAGGATGTTATTCTGTCCAAGGTGCATCTGAATGCGGCTGAGCGGGATTCGCTCGGCGAGTTTGGACAGGGCACTTAGTAGGCTAATTGGCCTATAGTTCTGGGAGAGAGTGGCATCCTTCCCTGGCTTGGGGAAGAGAATGACATGTGCACACTTCCATTGGTCAGGGAAGTGATGAGTGCGCATTATGCCATTGATGCACTCAGCAATAGCATCTAGTGTTGACTGGGGCAGCTTCTTAAGGACAAGGGCCTAAATGCCGTCATATCCAGTTGCTTTGCGCGGTGTCAGTCTGTGGACAATGCGCTTAATTTCAGTCCCATCGGTCAACACAGGCATTGTTCTAGGAACCTCCGCCATGAGTGCAGCTACTCTCTCCTCAGTGTTCCTGGTGTGATCAGGGTCTGAGGGATCCTGGTTGGGCTGGAATGCAGCTGCTAGTGTGTCTGCTAGCAGTGTTGCCTTTTCCTGGGGTGAATAGGCCTCGCCATCATGGCTCTTAAGGGGGGGGTATGTGGATAGGTTTATTTAACAAGCCTCGTGTCATTCGCCACAGGCTGTTGTCCTCTGTACTGAGGGCAGAAACTTTGTCTTGCCACTCTGCACACCTATGTTTGAATATTTAATTCTTTTTCTGCTCCTATAGCCTTCGGAATCAGTTCTAATGATGAAGGGACCCTGTCCGTTGCCAGTGCCGGCGAGCATTGTTGCGGGCTGTAATTAAGTCACGAATACGTTGTGGCAGTGTTCGTGGCTTGGATACATATGCCTTTCTAGGGATAAACCTATCAATTGCGGTCTTTATTGAGCTAGTGAGTGAAGCAACGCACTCATCAACCTGCTCAGGGGAATCGATATGCTCTGGAGTGTTCAGCTCCCATTCCATAACCAAGATCCACATGAACTCCGCAGTATTCTCGTTCTGATAGGCTGCGCACGGCGCATACGCACAGAAAATGTTTACTTTTTACCAAACATTCTGTGCGCGGATCCTGTGTTGTTTTTCTGTGCGCGCATTGTAGCGTGGCATATGAAAACTGTTCTCTGGAATTCCTGTGCATGTGCTATATTCTGTACTAAATAAATTGTAGCGTAGCCTTATGTGGGATTGTTTCGTAAAAAAATAACGTATTTACGAACAAGCTGCAACGAATTTTAAGCGCGTGGTAGGGTCACAATCATACTTCATGCAAGTACGTAAGGTTTTTGGGATTGGATTCAGAACACCAAAGAATTTAGATTTTTTCAAAACTTGTTTTTGTTAGTGCAAAAACCGAGCAAGGTGGCGCAACGGTAACACGTTGGACTCGCATTCGGAAGGACCTGGATTCAATTCCCGGCTGCAACCATCCAGATTTCTGTTTTTCGTGGTTCCAAGGTGAATTCACAACCACCACTAAGGTACGAAGCTGAAAGTTAATCAACTCTGTTATGTGCGTACACTACACGAGCTTGTGAATGCTAGCATGCAACTTCAATGTTTTTACTTTTTACACGTACGTACGTAAGCTACGTGGTGGCTGTGATCCAGCTTTATCTACGTATACTGTTGAGATCGATACTCTGTTCCACCCCAATTGCGGGGTATTGGACGGCTCTCACTCCTACGATCGTTGCAGATTTCTGCTAATTCTGTTTACGCCCCGTAATGAACCTTCGGCTCCAAATACATGACGCCCAAAGGCCAAAACGTAGCAAATTTCACACCCATTTTCTGTTACCATAGAGAAAATGGTTACTAAAAGACAGAATGGTATGAAAACTGTAACGGTTTGGGCATCATGTATTTACGGCCTTGCCCAACTCGTCCGGTGTGAAGTGCCAACCATTGCCATCCTCGGGCGATACAGACTATAGACACCCACGCCATACAGCTGTTTCTTCTAGCTGCGGCATTTAATGCTTTTTATAGTAAAAGTCCGGACTGGACTGCACTTGATTCAACACGGAGCGAATCTAAAGTGAAAGTTGGCTGAAATGCGTTTATGATAAAATTTTAGATCCAGATTGACATGTGAACATGGATTGAATCCGTGTCTCTAGACTTCTCTTTGCGAAACAATGAACTACAGAATAAATGACTTTCAAAAAGCAAACGGCGAATATTCGTCTATTTTTTTTTTAATTTATTCATCAAAATATTTTTATTTATTTGGCACTTCCCAGTATTTTTTACATTAAAAAAAATTTTTTTTAAGTGCGATGGGGATTCTTTACACTCCAACTCCAGTCCACCTCGACGATTGGACTGGATTACTCTCTCCAGTCCTACAGTCCGTTAGGAATACGTATAAAGTAAAATTTGAATAAAGATTCTTCAGTCCACTGAGCTGTTTCTCGAAACGTAGTAACTTAAATGTTTAAAGGATAACACAATGAAGTTTCTCAGAAGAAAACTGTCAAAATTAGGCAAACTAATATTTCTAGATGATACCTACCATATTCTACCAATTCAACTGTACTGTACTTAAAATAGGTCCTGTAGGTACTGTACTTAAAATAGGTCTACACACATAGCCGTACTGAGAATTGCATTGTAAGGGAAGGGGGGCAAAGCCCCTTTCTCAGAGTGCGTTTTACACAACAGTAGTCAGGGTAATGGTATTTTTGAGGCAGCTAATAAATTGTTTAATGAAATTTTTCTATAAAAGTTGTTTTCTAGTTACTTTTCTGCTCGTAATAATATTATACAATAGTATTGTGTCGATTTTAGAGACTGTCTTTATCAGGTTTCCTACATTCTCATATTGAAAGACTTTAGCTTAAATATTTTAGTAGTATTATGAAGAGTGATAAGTTGGTAGAGCAATACCTCGCAGAATGGTTATTGGTACTGCGTTAAGGGGGGCTGGAGGGGCGTATCCCTTTAACAATTTGGATGGAGTGGACAGTGGACCCCCTCCCCCAACATCCAAGTGGTACTTTTGGTAAATATTAAGAATAGCTACTCGTTTAATAATGGCCAAACTAAAGGTTTTTAAGGCATAGTTTACTGATGAAAAAATGTTTCTATAGATGTTAAAAGTTGTCGTACGTAAATAAAATTATAGTTAAACTTTGAAATTTTTCGTTTTTCATTAGATTAGTTTTGGTAATGTAAGGTTGGGTTAGGTTAGGGTAAGTTATGTTACCTTTAATAACACTTCCTACCCGAACTAAAAATGAAAAACTTAATGGTAAAATAATAAGTAACCTGACCTTCCCAAAACTAACGTAAACCAACCTATTCTAACCTAACTAATGTATGTCCTAACCAAAAGAAAAGTTTAAAATTTCAAAGTTAGTAAACTACACAAAATTGCCTACAACTACTTTTACGTCTATAGAAACATTTTGCATTAATAAACATTCCCTTTAAAATAGTTTGGCCAGTATACTATGAGTAGCGAACGTAGATATTTACCTCTGGTTGGGGGCAGAATAGAAGAGTCCTCAACATTTTGGGTGGGGAGGAACTCTATCCCCTCCCCTACCCTAAAACTTCCAAGATTGTGATACTTTTCATATATATCATAATAGAAACTTGCTATAAAACACGCTCTAGTTATATAACTATAGTAACTTCTGATAACTCTGAATGTTTGTAAGTTACTACTCGTTTTACGTGCCGGTAGAATATTCTAGTGCCAATTCAGAACTATGTACCTCAGGTTCAAGCTTGTGTAACAAATTATGGGGAGACACATCGCCAATTGATTCTCTCCTTGTTCGAGAGGCATGGAATAATAAAAGGAAGGAAGTCGGCAAGTAAACCACTTCTTTAAACATTTTACTGCAATTTTATGACATTTGTTATACTAACACGGCGCAGGATAGGCCAGGGTCGGTTCTGGGGAACCAAAGGATGTGCCCGACGTGTGGTGTGGGTCGACGGCTGTTGGCCCTGTAACCTGGCCCTCCTGCCGTTGGTTGGAGTTGGAAGTCCTCGTGGTTGGCTTGCGAGCTAACCTGGCACGCACTGCTCCCGACGACTCTGGCTGCTGTGGCTCCTTAGGGTGTGGAGGGGAAGAAAGTCATTGTTGCCTTTTGAAGAAAACACTGCGTGATTTGAAACCAGCGTGGTGGTTTATTAGCTTGAAACACCCTCGATCAGTGCCACCATTGACCACTTGTAAATATTCGCTCGGAGCGAACAAGTAAAGCTGTGATTGCGGCGTCGGCCAACAAAGGAATTATATGAAAAGTTTGAGGGAGGCTCAAATAGCACCGCCCTAATGCGCGTCGATCCCTGAGGCCATGCAGATACAAACGATGTTCCGGTAGACTAGATTAAACTATTGTAAACTATAAGATTACGTCACTAAAGATGAGGGACCTCAGGGATACGGGACCGCACTCCGCTCGCACGACCTACTTCCTCGCTGACGGGACGAAGAGAAGACTAACTCAATATGGCTTCGGGCGGGGACTCGGAAGCCCGCGTTCCCGCCAGACGTGGTGTATTTGCTCTTACATTCTAATTTAAACATAAAATGTAAAACCAAAAGTTATGAAAACATAAAGAGATAAGTTTAAGAACGTTTTCTGCCCATTATATATATATATATATATATATATATATATATATATATATATATATATATATATATATATATATATATATATATATCTGCCAGTCCTTTTTAGGGCAATCTCCGAAGGCACTGTTGGGATAAAAAACGAATTAAATTCAAAAATAAAATACATAATGAGAGTCTGCTTAAATGAAGAGGAAAAATATATTAAAATTGCTCTTAAGGAGCATGTAAATGTTAAGAACACAAAGAGTAAATTAAAAACACTCTTGATGGCTTTCCTAAGCGTCCTTGCCGCCATAACGAATTTAGCAACTGAAATAATATTCAAAGTGTTCAAAACGTTTTCAAAAAGAGTCTCTACTGTAGCGAAAACACTTACACTCTGCAGTGTCTTCTGGTATGTTTTCTGATTAACGAAAGTCTGTATTTACACAATGCCTGTTACAGCTTGGCACCTGACGTGCTTCGGGGTGCGTAGCGCCCCGACGCCACAAACGTTATCACATGGTCTGGGACAGTTCTAGATTATTCTGACGTGATAGTAAATACGTTGCGGGCCCTGCAACGAATTTGGCTAGCCCAAAACTGCTACGTTATAGACCGTAATGTACCTCCTTCATAGAGGGGGGCGTTCCTGTTGACGTCTCCACTGATGAAGCACTGTGCGTATGTCCTGTTGTAGCCGGTGGGGGGGGGGGGATGAGAGAACACGTGGCCGGGACACGGCCGCAGCAGCCCAGAAGGAATCACAATAATGCCACAGACGTGACGCCTTTGGTGAGATGCGACATTAAAATTTCTCGTTAATGGGAACACTAGTTTGGCTGCGGCGTGAAAAATACAAAGAAAAAAAGTATTGCATGTAAATAGTTCCTCGCCACTATACATAACCACTGGTACGACAACGACCGAAGTTTTCATTGTTTTCCCGTTTACTTGTAATATTTTTCTGGCATTCCCACGTGTGTTTATAAACTAACAATTTCACATTTGCTCGAAAAGGTTCTGATTTGCTTATAATAACGAAAAAAAAATTCTCGTAAATTAAATAAGTTCAATTTCCTACCACCTCGCCAGTTTCGCCATGTCAAAACAAACAACACGAAAGCAGTCTATATAGTTTCTACATGGTGTTGCAATATGGCCTGGCAACCCGGACAGCAAGACGTCCGAGCGGCAATCAGGCCAGCATTGGGAAACCACGGAAGACAGCAACTCACCTCACCCCCCTCGTAGTTGCACAATATCGAGGACAAGCACGCCGATATATGGCACGGTACCCAAGTAAACCAGGTCTGTCGTCCACCAGCATTCATCAGATCAACAGCAGTGCAGTTCTCCTCCGGGACTCGTGGCTCGAGCCCCGGCGGGTGCGTGCTCGTCCGTCGATGCCGTCTCCTCATCAATCCAGCTTCGGTAAGGTCGTCAGATCTAGTTATGTGGCAGCAACTCTCAACTTGATATAATAATTCAATAATCAGTAATATTGCGCTCCCCTCCTAAATAAATAGAACACATTGTAACATATTTTGTATTCAGGAGTACCGGCCATTGTAGTATAGTAAATGCCAGTTTAACCATAACTGTCTTAAAGTCATTTAGCCCTAAATAACATCTAAATAAATCCACAGTGTAGCTACCATCTGAGTGAAACCTCCCAAACTAATAACGTATGAACCCCCAATATAATGACTTACAAAATATTCATTTTGTAACAACGGGATTAGCATCGCGTCTGCAATTTTTGTCGCGTTGACGTCACAGAAACCTTGGCACTGATTGGTGTACATCGTTGGTTTCTCACGTTGCTTCTGTCATGCAATTACGCTTCCAGCATTACATTTCTGCCCTTTGCTGGTACATTAAAAAATTATTTTTAAGAAAACTTAAGCATTTGAAAACACTAAAATTAAAATAAATTTTCCGAACCCAGTGCAATCCTTACGTGCATACAAAAAAAGCAGCTGAACCTTATAATTAAGAATTTATAAAAAAGTTGTCACAATAAGTTAAATTATTTTAAATTGCGGTGATTTGAGTAACCAATCGGCGTTTCGTTCCTTTATAACGGTTAAAGTTATTTTCTTTTTCGTTAAACATTTCATTGATATAATTTTGTTTAAAACATGAAACATTAACTTTAATCCAATCCAAATACAGGATTTATGCGATTATAACTGTGCAGGGGTCTTAATAGGGCACGAAATTGATTATAACTGTGCAAGGGTCTTAATAGGGCACGAAATTTGGGGCCGCGGTAATCTTTATCAACTAGAGCTCTCCCCTCCCGCCTAGACGATCCGCGTTGGATTTCGAGTGTAGTGTATGATCCGTAATAGTATCTGCGTCACTCACTGCATTGCAAGAAATGATCTTAAACGGTAGAGCTTTTCCTTCGCATTTTACTAATGATTTTAATTTGTAGTGTACTTTTTTTTGTTACTATTCAATATGCATCAGCCTTAAGGTTCCTATCTACCTACGCTTGAAATGCATTGCAGCGAGTTACAAGGTATCAAATTTTGAAGAAACATCTCAACGTGCATTAAGTTTGTACGTCTATGAAAATAAAACACATTTCAAACAATGTTTCTGTCAGATTAAAAATTATGATCGCTTATTGGAAAATACGATTCTCAAGCTCAAGACTCTCAAAACAGCTAAAAACAGCTTTTTTAAACTATCATAGGTACCTAAGAAAATTCCAACCGAATTCGAAAAACACAATAATAGAAATAAGCGCTGGCATTTGAACCAATAGTATTGCAAATAAAATAACATGGTCACCGCTTAAGTCCCATAGGAAAATGAATAATAGTAAAGATCTGCGCGCCAATTGCTGGGTTTGTGTAGTCATCCCCGTGACAAACAGTAACTCGAGAATATTTTATACGTGATAATATATTAACCTTATTAAGTCATGGCGTATGTAATAACAGGGTGGCCACCCATCTGGAAAACCTGGAATTATCAGGGAAATTGTGGTCACCTGGAAATATCAGGGAAATGTCAGGGAATTTTTGGTTCATCTGGGACATTTCAGGGAATTTTCTTGCCTCGTTCATTTTGAGCTACCACAAAAGTCACAGGAAGGAACATAATGTCATTTTGAGAGCATTGTAACATTTTTATTGAAAAAATTACCCCTAAGTAGGTGTGATTATACTCCTTTGTGAAGTTCGTAGTTATTTCTGATGAATGTTTTGTCAAGTTCACTAGTAGTGTCAAAAAGGACTTAAAATATTTATCTTGATTGGAAAATATGTTGAATGAAATGCCAAAATGTTCTTTTCATACTTGCGAAAATCAGGGAAATTTTTGGTTTTCTATCAGGGAAATCAGGGAAAAATCAGAGAATTTTCTTTGTTGCAATGAGTGGCCACCCTGAATAACTTTTTAAGGAATAGCGTTCATTCTACCATTTAAATATAACCAATTTCAAAGGCAGTTATAATATGTAGGAATGGTTGTTAATCGTTAGATCAGGGGCAAATTGAAGTGCAGAGAGGATAATTTGATATTTTCCATATTCGGGAACCGGTAACTAGAGGTTTAGTGTTACATATATAATACGGGTACAGTTATTGATACTATATATGAGACTACATACAGTATGTTAATGACTGTATGTTACAAACTTCGCTAGATGATTCCATATAAAACTGATAAGTTATAAATTTAATGTAAGTTTTTCAGTGGGCTCAGATTCACAATTAAAAATTATAGAAAATTAACACTTATTAAAACCCCCCAAAAAACATAAATAACAAATTTCCGGGATCGATTTAGTAATAACAATGATTGCAATAAATGAAAAAATTAATTGTTTCGGGTATGTTCCACATTCATTAGAAAATGGGGCTCGTCAAGAATTTTTTGGCATGTTTGCAAATATTGTTTTTTTTTTTTCTATTAAATAACTGTTTTATATAGCAGGGAGCCCAATGAACAGAAATATTACCTTATTACAACACCCTCAAGTGAATCGTTTTCGAGAAAATGGGATAATTAATTAATTACATTGAAACTGTGGATGAAGCCTTAAGAGTAGGCAACACAGGATACACACACTGCGCTTCTGGAAGAGTTGTATCAGGTGCGTATGAATGGCAGGGAAGTGAAGACTTCAAATGTTTCCTGTGATATATTTAAAGTTTTCTAACAATTAGACAAATAAACAAACTACTGCTTGCATGCTATCAGAAATGTCAATAACCATTTTATACCCATATCATATCAACACGTTCAAAGCTGACTGCTGAGGTGACCAAAATTCACAGAATTTAAACTGCATTATGCTTTAATTTGGAGTATGCTGCAAAAGGTGACGAATCGTATTAAGTGGTTACTAAGGCACAGAGGCTAACAATGAGTTTCTCTGGACCAACTGCAACATTACCTGGTATACAATAATAAAGACATGGTCCCTGGTGGATAGGATGAGTTATGACTATGCCACTGTGGTTCTCGAACTTTTAGTGGCCATTAAAATCTCCCATCACACTTCTTAAAAATTACATATTGCATTTGCTTTCCTTTCTTTATATTCTAAACTTGGCAAAAAAAACATGGTAAAGATTATTTTATACTTGCCTTGATTCTGTAGACTCTAATTAGCTCTTCACGACATAAAATTATTTTTAAAACTTAAAAGAACCGAATGATAGGCAATTACACGTACAGTACAAACCATTATGTACATAGCTAAAGATTATGTGAAATTTTGTAATGGTTAAAAAGTGAATATTTTCCTCCAAGGTAACAAGCCAGGCCATCTTTTCAAACCCTCCAACCCCTCTAAAATCCCACCCCTCTTAACCTCATTTTAGAGCCGCTGTTGGGGCAGTAGCTAGAGTACTCGCCTTCCACCACTGTGGTTCAGGTTAGATTCCCACAGCCCCCAGATTTTCAAATGTAGGAATTGTGTCAGACGATGCTATTGGTCTGTGGGTTTTCTCGGGAGTCTCCTGTTTCCTTTATCCCCTCATTCTGACACTGCTCTATACATCATTTCACCCCTCACCAGTGCTAGAGACCTACATGTTAAGTACTGAACAAAAATATCTTCACGTCCTGGTTGTCTCGCTACACACTTCACTTCTAATACTTCGCAGTGACACAGGCCTATATAGTATTTGGCGATATTATCAGGAAACTGGCTTTGGAATCAAACTCGGATCCTACCGAACGCTAGTCCAATGGTTTGCTTCTACTCCACCTCAGTCGGGAACGATAGCTGTCATAATACTGATTGTACATCTGGCTGCAATCTTGACTCCACCACCACCTTAGATTTAATTAATTATAACTTTTACTTCCTGTTCATTCTAATACATTTGGTCGTGATAAGACAAAATACCGTATGATTTAGCAAACATTTCCAATGTACGACATAAATCAAATTATTTTATTTGCTTGATTTATGGGGTTGCAAAACACTAAATAAACTTCTGTGATCCCACAAGCCAAATTAATAAAACAATTTCATTTAAGATATATTGAAACTGTCCACTGTGTTTGTCCCATCTTCCTTTTGTTGTAATATTAGGTTTATTATACAGCTTCACATTATTGTCTGCTACCATAGTTATAATACATATTTTTAAAATGTGCGTGCTCGGAAGGAAAGACGGACACAAAAATATAATTAAGGCTGTTGCCTATGACTGCTCATGTAGAGCTAACATTACAGAATAAATATTAAATTAATTCCCAGAGTAAGAGCTATAAAATAAAAATAATATATGAGGCAGAGTGAAAATAATGATTTATTATATAAAATATTGGGCAGTTGAAATATAGAAGAAACATTAAATTACAAATGTGTATGTTGACATTTATGATTTGATATTGTAAACAGGATCATGCAAACCCTTTTAAATTTTAACTTTCCTAGGGTACCTATCCTTATGCAAACTAAATTTTATCAACTTCAAAACATTACCATATATTGATAAATAGATTAATTAATCATTTTGTTCTATCAAATCCAAGGTATCAAAGTATAAAAAAATCCTGGATGACCTAACGTGGTGCAAAACACAATTAAAGTTAATGAGGTTATGAAGGACTTAGCTGAAACGTAGAATGTAGCTACGAGTAGATGTCCAGAGAAAGGACATGTTGAATGTGGACGTAAGGCTCGTAGTAGCGTACAGGAAATTTACTTGTTGAATTATTCTTGAAAAATTATCGAAGTATTATATTATTGAACTCTTGAAATATTGGCCCTTTAGTTGAATCAATTGAACTTTAATGTTCAAACACTTGACACTTCCAACATAACAAATAAAAAGTGAAGTGGAGAATTAAAGTTAGTTTTTAACTAAACAAAACAGGGCGTATCAGCGCGGACGCATTGGGATGATTTACCAAACGGGGGTGGTCTCGATGTCTTGCATCTTGAAGTACACAGAATATTAGTAACATTACAATTGCCTCAAAATTCACTTACTAAAGTATAAAATTTAACTACATTGCATGACGTGTAACTGAAGACTAACACCTCCATATAACTATGAGCAATGCTAAGATACATCATGCTTGTTGAGTGGTGGCTTACATAATGCTGTAAAAGACACGGTGCAGTGAGCATTGGTAACGCTAAATAATTTAGAATGCGGCCGCCAGATGGCACGCGGATGTCTATTGAGTGCTTAAAACACTGAAAGAACAGTACGCTCGGTGCACAGCGCGTGCTGCATGCAGAAGATCGAAGCAAGCCACGTGGTGCAAAGGTTACTTTTTGTGCCTGCAGTTGAGCTGAAATGCAGCCATGCACGAATTGCACTAACATAAGGATGCGCCACTAACATAAGGATGCGCATGGAAGGCGATGTTTCTAGCCACGTGATAACAGTGTGGGCAAACACGTATGGTATTTCCTGTGGGTAGTATTACAAACTGATAGTGGCATGGCAAGCTGGCCCCTTGAAGCGAGCCTGTGGTCGCTTTGATTGGACTGGGAGACGTGAAAATAAATTATAGGTAGTACAACTAGCAGAGAAATACTGCATGAAAATTAATTATCATAATACCCTAAATTACTAGTAAAGTTTAAATTCAGTTAACAAATCACTCTCATATTAGAAATTATAAAACATGTGCTGGACAAATACCAATAATATACAGCTAATAAACGGCACATGTTAGATCCTACACCCAGTTATGGCAAAATGTACCTAAAAAAACTGGGAACAAAATGCAGGCAAAAGCTCCACCTTACGAAATTAGGTGCTGTATTTACTGGGAACATAGTCCACAGAAGTGATGATTTCAAGTAGAAAGTAAAATAAAATGTTCAAAATATTTGCGTGAATAGCTTTGAGCTTGGTGTCTGTGTTGTACACGCGTAGAAAAAATTAAGTTAAGTTTGGTTGGGTCAAACAAAATTTGTTTGACCTAGCCAAATAAGCTGTTTGTAGATGACAAAGTAAATATTTTTGTTGTTGAAACAAAGGCACTTCGTTATTTTTAATTTTGTAACCTAAGTGTAATCTAATATTCAGTCAGTAACAATGTTTGGCTGTGTATAGATATTTGTGTGAAGTTTTTAAAAGTAAATACCAAAAACTGAATCCATGTTCCTACTCACAGAAGATTGCTATTCCGCTACCAAGCCTACTTTGACGATTGTCACGTCCTAACAGATACATGGTTAAAAAAAAATGCACAGCATTTACTCAAGCGTATATTAACAAACTCTATGTCTTTATTTAAATTTAACCAAGATTGTTTGTACCTTAAAAATGACTCGAATTGTGATTACAAACTACGGCGTGTGCAAACATTAAGGTTTGCTTGGTGCAAACAAATAGAGAATTGTGTGCTTCCAAACCAAAGTATTGAATTTGTGAAAGATCTTTGTCAGATAAAATACAGGTTTCTTTGGTAAAAAAAATTAACTTTGTTGCTTTTGTTATTAGAATATCATTCATATTAGGGATATTTTTATTTTACTATTTATTTGGTATTTAGATTGTTGAACTGCATTTATCCCAAATTCTGCATTATTTTGAAAAGTAAGTTAATTTTACTTAATAGTTTTTTATTGAAACTTGTTTGTTTTTACTCGTAACAATCTTCCGCAATAGACAAATTCCACAAAATATTACAGTAAAATTAATTTATTCCTACTTCTGTACTTGGTTCTGAGTGCATATGGCACTGTGTTTGATGAAGTTATCTTCAGAAACATTTATACAAAGAAAATTTTGACGAATCAAACTTTGGTATATCCAATGTTAAGATGCAGCTTAAATAGCACAATTTTGCAGCGCTTAAATCCAAATTTTTTCCCGGACGACCCGCATCAAAGGGCGGTTATGGGTTTATGAAGTGCCAAAATGCAAGCATCCCCTCCTGCAATTTCATAAACAAGGCTACACCATTGTTTCACAGCACTTACTAGAGAATACATATCCATTGCTTTAAGTATACTAGTAACACGAGTTAACTCACTTTCACTTCTATTTTGTGCAGGTTAACTGATTTTCAGCATTTTCTCTCACAATCTTTGAAAGAACTGTGCAATGGGAGTGCATGACTGGATTTGTTTACTTGGACATACTCCATTGCGAAATAAGTGACTGTCAAAAGAAAACTAAAAATAATACAAGAAAACATAAATAAGCAGAGTATGCTTTAGTCATCAGGATACATACACAACATGAAATTCCAAAACTGGAATCTGGTCAGTTAAAACAAGGAACAAACAGAAAATAAAAGAAAAAAGAAAAAACAAGAAATATAAAAATAGCTAAGTTGACATGCGACACAACGATGAGTCGAAACAAAAACACAAACAGAAATACAGCAAACAACACAACGATGAGGCTAAGCAAAACACAAAAGATGTCGGACTGACCAGATTCCAGTTTTGGAATTTCATGTTGTGTATGTATCCTGATGACTAAAGCATACTCTGCTTATTTATGTTTTCTTGTATTATTTTTAGTTTTCTTTTGACAGTCATTTATTTCGCAATGGAGTATGTCCAAGTAAACAATTCCAGTCATTTTCTCTCACATCAAACAATTTGTCACGCTAATGTGATCTACTCTTCATATCATTGATGTACTTATTTTATATTGGTATCCAACATTAGTTCTATTTAGAGTCTCTACTCTACAAATAAAAATTATACTCTTTTGGAACATACCTATTCTAAAAACGAATTCAAAGAAATCAAATAATTTACACAGAATAAAATATATTAAGTGCCTGATGCAACTAAATTCATTCAAAGAAATGTTTCTGGATTAAATTTAATTTGCAGTACGTGTACAAATGCACTCTTAGAATATTGTAGGAATTATCTGATAAGTCATAAATATGCTGGTTTTTTAAACTATATTGTTTAAGTCATTTAGGGTTGTTTTAAACTTATATATCCGATATGTTTTATCATGCTTCATCTTACCTTGTGCGGTACGTTATTTCCACCATTGATCTAAGTTTTCTATTTGTACCTTTCATACCACAATATAAATTACTATATTCCTCCAGAAAACAGCAGCATATATATTTTTTACCTAAAGCATTTACCTACTTATTTCTCAACTTCTGTGAACAAACTAAAATTCCCGGTACAAAAAAATAACACAAATATGGCATTATTTTTACTGTTCTTTTATCCTAACAATGAAAATACAGTATTCAACCTGAAAATTGTTACTGAAAAGGCTGAAATTAGAATTTTGTATATATTGTAAACACCAACTTACATCTAAGGGAGGCAGAGGTTTGAGAATGGCACTTGCCCTATGTTAAATCACCTACACCAAAATGTGGTCACAAAATGTCATGAGGTGGGCCTAAGTAGTGTAAAATTCCAATTTGAGTTGCTTAAAAAGTGATCGGGGTTAAGTCTGTGTACGTCTAAAAACTGAACTGTGCTAATTGTATCCAGGCATTTGATCATAACCTGGCTAACATCAAGTAATTTAACATCCTGGTCGCTTGAATGAGAAACTATGTCTAACTCTAGCCGGTTGTTAATCGTAATTATCTACTGTGCTTGGAGCAAAGTGATGATAAAGCAAATTACCAGTGTCAGTATTGGTTCCGTGGTGGCAGAGTGGAGTCCCAACGGCTTAGCTCAGTGGTTAGCGTTGCTGCGCTGGGCCAAGGGTCCTGGATTAGATTCCCAGGCAGGGAAGTGACATTTAATGTCCCTTCCTCTGGTTCAGGACTTGGTGTTTGTGTTTGTCTTGACTAATTACAAAAAGTCATTGTACAACTACAAACTACAACAAAAAAATATACAAATTACTTGGGGTCACTTTAATTTGACAACTTAAAGGGAAAAGAGGAGAGGATGTTTCTTGGCATTGTACCAAACATAAAAAAAAGTGGTCAGAACATTTGCCTTCCATCCAGGTTCAATCCTTAATGGGGTTGGTCCCCAGTGGAATCGGTCCCCAGATTTTCACACGTAGGACCTATGACGGACAATGTTGCCGGCTGGCAGGTTTTCTCTGGGATCTCCTGTTTACCCCACCCTTCTCATCCAGACACTTCTCCATTGTAGGGCCATATCCGTCATCCCTCAAAGTACCCAGATTGCCTACATGCACCCAGTAATAAAATCTGTATTCGGGGTACGATATCCCAGCCATCTGGTATCCTCCTCGTTATAATATTTATTTCCAGTGTTGGTATTCTGCAGGCCATGAACTTAATTATTTGTGCCATACATACTTTCTTCCATACATTCTGGTCTGCTTAGTGTATTGTCTCTTGTGCTTGATAATGTATTTGCACATTTGTGAAACGGCTGGTCTGTAGGTAACTATACAACTAACAAGCTAGATATGACCAATGAGTATACAAGAAACCACATTGAAAAAGTTGTGGCGCAGACACAATGTAAACTTTAAAAGCCGGTTTGGCATACTAAGACACACAATGGCATTCAGTCAATGTTGCATTCAGGGTTGGAAAGCAGATTTCAGTCACTTTAAAATTCTGATATTGTTCAGAAAGTTACTCAGGGATCAAACTATGTTTCTGTGATGTAGAAAAACAACTTCTGACCGAGAGTAAATCTACTTATTGTTACATTAATTGTAATGCCACAGATGCTGGAAAAGTTACAGGCTTTTTTTAAATACTACTTTACTAAACTTCAAAGAAAAATGTAAAGGTACCAATCAAAATTATCATACGAACACAATTACATAACACTCACAGATATGTATGATTTTCATCCATTGTGCCAAGTATACTGTGAAGAATTTATAAATTAAACAAACCATTTGACACGTGAAATATCACATTTAATGTCTTTCATACAAGTTTTACAACCTGTCGCATTATATTCAAGATTTTAAAAATACAAAAAAAAAAAAAAAAAAAAACATTATTGACGTTCATAAAAATAAGGTGATCACTAGTACATTACATAACCACAAACAAATATAAATATTCTTTGATTTACAGTAATGCACAATATAAATGCAGCACATAATGAATAGTCTATATGTATAACATAAGTTTGCCCTTGAGTTTTTAATATTTTGAATCAGAAAACATGAAGACTTTTCCTACAAAACATACTTCAAGTTACATCCTGTAAATTTTTTCCAATGCTAACACAGCAGAACTTATAGTACAATAAGTACACATTATTTTCAGATCTCTGTAATATTTATTTTATTATATGATGCATAAAATAATTGTTGAGTCCAAGATGATTACAACAACATATGAAATTACAAGAATTGTTACATACTGGTATTAAGAGAAACCAGAGTTTATGGCAGCACTTACACTAGTGGTTTGTCAAAACTTGTTTAACGACAAGTAAATTTGAAAGCTATGTTTTATCTAGTGTAAAATTGCAAGTTCTCTTCATGTACTCTTTGTAACAAAATTTCACTACAGTCTTAGTTAACCAAAGAACTTTTGAGTTCTTGTAAATATTCTGATGATAGAAAGAAGACTTGGGAGGAAAGAGAAATGAAGCAAACCTAATAACTGGGCTTAACTACTAGCAAACAACCCACCAGATCACTGTGTAACATAAAACAATGCTTTTACTGTAAATATAAAATTTAAATTTTGAAGTTATACCATCGTAATGGCCTGTTTCAAACAGTTTGTACACATAAGCAAATTAAATTCATTTTCATACATCCATATAAGGTCTTGCCACCACTGCTAAAAGGTACGGTAGCTAGGCTTTGTCTCGTCATGAGAGACTGTGACACACAACTTGGAACAATGACAGCAGCTAGGAGAGGAATCGGCTATGGTCTCTGGTAAGGTACCATCCCAGCATTCACCTGGATTGATTTCATAAAACTATACCAGAGTTTAAAAAATTACATCAAATGAGGCTGTACTGTAAATGCCAATATAATTTACCTAAAACATCAAATAAATGTGCACTGAATATATACTGTATGAGAATTTTTGAAAACATTACAGTATCATAACGTGGTTTTTATCAATTTAAGAACAAATATTAACAGTAAATTAAAATTTTTCTATTGATGCAATCTGGTTAGACGTGTATTGTGGTGCTAAACAATGTTACATTGATTCCAAAGCTTTGCATAGTGTGATGTGGCAAAGTGGTAGCATACATCACTTACCTATATATTCAGAGGGATGTAGATTCCATTACAAGTCTGGCTTTACAAATTTCAGTTTTCGACGGTATTTCATAAACACTGCTGCAAGTGAATGGTAGAATAGTTATTACTGAAGGCAGTAACAACTACTTCAACCCTCAGGTTCCATCATTTAATAACCTCGCTGTTAATGAACAATTAAGAGCCTGCATCACTTACCATGCTCTGGTTTTCTCTATTCCTTCTTTAATTCAAAATTCGGCCAAATATTTCATCACGGACTTGTCTAATTATCTTTCACTACGCACGTAGTGTTCAAAATACTTAAGACTAATTATGAAATAATTAGGCCAATTAAAAATTTAAGACAATAATTATCTCTCACCATATAAGAAAAAACTAGTAAATAATACTCAACTATTTGTAAAATATAATGCATATACATTAAAGAAACCCTGCCAGCAATTCATTACACCCTTCATTTATTTATTGAACATTAAAAATTTTAACAAAAGATATGACACAGTCTCTGAAGGACCCTATCTACCTTGCTCGCAGCAACTGAGTTCAAATTGAGACACAATGTTAAAAGAATTCTCAGTGATACAATTTTACAACTCCTTCAAACAAAAATATTGTAACTCAAATTTGTAAAGAAATACAGGTACTGTCATGGAAAGTCCTTTTTAAAAATATTATTTGTTCATATTACATATTTGGGAAATGTAAAGTCTAATTGTTCCAAATAATTTAGATTCATTGAATATGTATAAGCATGTAAAATTGGAATGAAATACTACTATAACCGCACAGAATTAAAGTTTTTGCAGCTTAGGTTTCTCGTAAAGATATTCTATCACTCGTCTACAAGTATGTGTATTGCATACAGTACTATTGTTATTTTTTCCTCTCGTGAAAATATGTATGTTTGTATTTAGTTTAATATTTGTCCACGACACTACTGGATCATTAGTTTAGCATTTATTTTATTCACCAATACAAAAAGTCTGTACAAATACATGTTCAAAATATTTGCGGAAAACTACAGCTAAAATTTTTAAGGTAATATTTTCAATGTTGTACATTGCGAAAATAAAATAATTATTTTTCAATAACACTATCAAAGAGATTAAAAATGTAAAATTATGAATTTCTAATTGCTTGACTACATGAAGAAAACATTGAAATTTGATAAAGCAAATAATGAGATTCGATACTAATCATTTAGAGTTGTCTCCTTAAACAGATATAAGACTGAAATATTTCTGCAAAGTTTCTGATTAAATATAAAACTGCTGGCTAAACCTAGAACCACCTTTCACCTATTAATTTACCTACGACAGCATTAATTTCCAAAAAGAACCTACAAATTCCAGTGTTATGAAAAAATAATTTTGTGCTCTACACTGAACCGTTATTAACGATGAGATATAAAGAAGAGATCTGAGATGTATAGGTACACTAAGGTGAAAACTACTTTGAATTTTTTTATGTAATGATAACTTACTACACTTAGGAACTGAACTTGAGCACTAAAATAGACAATTATGTCAACATTTATTGTTTCCAAAATTCTGATGCCAAGTTTTCACTGTACACAGATCAAAAATTAAAAGACAAATTTGAAGATAAAAACATTTTAACAAGTGCTATGATGAATAGTTCATTACAAAATCTCAGTAACAAAATAGTAACTACAATAAACTTATTCACGTACCTTACATTTTTTGTGGGCAACTCTATCCTTTTACCTTGCCTAAAACATATTTTTTTTCTTAAACTTCAGTAAAATAAGCTATTCTTGCACTGTCATGAACATACTTTGTGTAATTTCAAGAAAGCACAGAAAGAATTTCAAGATTAGATATTTTACAGCAGATCATTTGAATTGAGGGCTTACACAATTCCTACCTTTCAATGTAAATTGTTTATGATTTTCAAATTCTAATAAAATACAGCAGTTTTGAATATCATACAAAAACACAGTTTACAACTTTCTCATCACATTACATTCAAGGTAATAACTAACAGTTACAAAAATACTTTTGGTGAAAATAAAACTAAGTAACATCCACTACTTTTAGATCTACTTATTTCTTTGGTACAATGGTGTGCACAAATCGCCACAAGGTAAAAACACCTTAATATTGCAACAATGCAATAATAAATGCTGGATTATCAGCTAATATCAAGTTAATCAGAACTATAAAGATGTTACGTTTGCAACAAATAAAATTACCTTCCAGTATAATACAATAAAACTAAATCTGTTTAAATATATAGCATTTACTATCATTTGAGAACAAAAGCATTAACTGGAATATTCAACTCTCATATACAATTACAGTACACTCTTGATAATCTGTGCTGAGAAGGAAATCAATGTCAACAATAATAAAAAAATTTTAAATAATATGCATTAACGCTTTATACTTGGGAAGTTGTAAATTTTTATTTTCCTGTTAAAATGACGAATCATAAAATTGAGTAACATTGTAGAAACAAGGCTTCACTTAAAAGAGGACTTTGTAAAATTAAAATTTAATAGTAATTGAACATTTAATACAGAGGTTCTGCTTTTTTTTATTTATTGCTTAACATGCTGAGGTTAATCAGTACAGTGGATAGACAAGAGATTACTGTATATAGTATTCAAAAACATTCTTATCTATAAGTGTGTATTACAGCATAAAATAAAACAAAATTAGTAAACCTAAATTACACAACTTAATAGCTACACAGTTACAAAATGAGATTCGTGGCAACCCATGTATAGATCTGTTAACCTGAAACTAAAGTAGTACTAATTCTTGTACTTTACATTAAGTTTTTTATGAATCTTGAAGCACATGGGTTATCTTATATAGTATCAATACAAAGTAAAGATACTTTCGACACTACAATCTAAACAAATTAATATCAGAAAAGTTAAGACTTTTTTACAAGTAAAAATCAGTCTACCGGTTACATATTTTTAAAATATTGAATTATACATAAAGAATATACTATTTTATTACATTAATGTAAATACAGTAACTTGACACATTTTAAAAAGTCAAAAAAAATTTTGCATTTTACATTTTTACCAGTGGAAAAATTCCTATTCTAATCATATTGAAATATAAAATACATTAGAGCTTCTCTAATTCAAATAAGTTGTGGTCATAACAATATCAGAAGGTAATTGTTCAAATTAGCCATAATACTGTCAGAATCATTGATAAAAGCAAAAATATTGTTTTCTCACTTATAAACTGAATTCTTGCCACCTGACAATTACTAAGCAACAAGTCGGCCTTCCTCTCTTAATTGGGGAACAGAGGTGTCAAAATCCACTTATGTAGTGGGAAAGCGATGGTGTAACTGAATCAACTACAAAATTGTCTCTATAGAATTAATTTGGGGAAAAATAAAATTTCCTATAATATAAATTTTTAAAGACAAGTAGTCTACTGCCAATGTCTAACAGATGATAAACTAAATTGTGGACATAAATATATTTCCGTGCCTCTGAACTTACCTTGTTTGCTACAACACACAGAACTGAAAGTTCAAAACTTCATGTAATTCTATAAAAACAACTGCTCCAATAGACTTTAAATAAAAATTGAATCATTTCACCTATAGTACCTAACCTCCTTAAAACAACTATAAAATAAGTTATTCTCATCAGAAGATCACAAAACAAAATCACTATATAAGTCCACATACATAACACAAGAAATAACTTCGGCAACAGATGAAAAAAATTACAGAGCTGTGAAGAAGCACATACTGCCATACAAGCTGTGAAAATCACAAAATTTGATAGAAACATCAAGAATTAGTTTGTAGTGCAGTTAACGTCATCAAATTTTGAAGGTGAAATAGAGCAGAATATTTTCCATTTAACAATCATGTTTATGAAATTCTGAAAAAATTATATACTGTTTGGTTCCAGTTTACATTTGACCTACAAGCCTATTACTGTACTTGTATAATTTTGGTACTGTTTGTAACATTACATTCACAGCTATTAAGTGTCTGTCACTGTTGACTATTGGAGTTCTTTTACATTTTTTCCCCAAAACATTATGTATTTTCTTTTATTCTTAGTTTTGAACTAGCAGAGTTTGAATTAGAAAAGCCCTGCTGTATCGCGAAGCAAGAATTCAGGTACATCATAAAATACTTTGATACAGCATAATATTCCTTATAAGAAACACAGCCTGTGGTTTGGTCTCATAGAAGGTACCAAATTGTCAAAAATGTCCTGTCTTTAACAACCATAACATAGCCCTACCAATAAATATTACTTATTTAAATATTTCTGGCACCACCAATTTTGTAATAGACGTTTTAAAACCAGAACGAAAGATAAATACGGTGACAAACATATGATTGTTTAGTACCAATTATTATACTTCTCAGTACCTTAAAATGTGTTCTTGAACTTTTCTTGCAATGTTGTTAGATGCACAATGACAATATTTTACCATCCTTGTTAATTTGAGGGTTAAGTTTGTAGCACACATAAACTACACCCGAAAGTAAAATACTACAACATTAAATTATGTACCCTACCGCACAGGTGATAAAAACATTACTGTCTTGAAAACTTAAACTTATAATTGGTCTCACTGTTCAGTTTTTGAGAAAAAAAAAATTATTTACCAATTTCAGATACAGCGACTTAAGTCTATAAAATTACTAAAAAATTTCAAACCTAAACTACATAAATAAGTTACAAAATAATAAACAGTAATTGGAATATTTTCTGCATAAATTTTTTAGTGATATAGTTAAAATTCACATGTATTGATGGATTCAACTGAGTTTTTCGTGTTCATGCAAAGAAAGACGTGATACCACAAAAATAATTAAATATTCTGGAATCCTTTAATTGTGTGATAAAGGTATATACAGTATTCTGCTAACCTTGACAAAATATTTGATGAACTTATAACTTACATATTCAAAAAAAATCTATGTACAGTACTGAACTTCTTTATAAACAGTTGTTATACGTTTTGGTTTTCCAAGTACTTTTTTTTTTCTACACCTCTAACGCATACATACTGCATGAACTATAACAAAAACTGGTGGCACCAATTTACGAGGGCATGCACAAAAAATAATATTTTACTAGGAAAATTGTCATGTACAGTTAATAAACAGGCTGTTTTTCTAATTAATAGAAGCTGGGGATCGCCTTAATTTGCAGAAAGTGCACAAATTAGAAGGAAGGAATTACTAACCTTTGGAATGAAATGCATAGCAACAAATGTGGCCAGGAAAAACACAAACAACGGAACAAGAGTGTTGTACTTGTCCACAGATGCCCAAATGACAATCTCACACGTCATTTAAGCTCGTAGCAAAAATCATAGTTGGGAGGGTCAGCTGGGATTGGCGGTGGATCTTGTGGAATATCTATTCCTTCCGCATCTAACAGTCGCAGCTTTATGTCCATAGACAACAATGTCTCTAGGTCTTTCTCAGCCTCCTTGCTCATGATTTTGTTACCTGTCAACATGCAAGTAAAAACCTTAATTGGCTCCTGAGTTCTTACATACAAATTTCAGTTTTAACATACATACATTAATGAAGTAATTCATAAAATGGTAACGCGTTGAACTGGCAATCAGGAGGATTCGGGTTCGATCCCCAGGTTCAGCCATCCTGATCTCGGTTTTCCATGATTTCCCGAAATTGCTCCAGGAAAATTCTGGGTTGGTTCCTTAACAAAGGCCATGGCCGATTCCTCTACCAGCTCCTGTCATTGTACCAAGTTGTGTGTCACCGTCTGTAATGACCTCGCTGTCGATGAGACGTAAAGTCCACTTATCTTACCTTGTACATGTTTCAAAATTAATTGTGATGCTACTGAATAAAAAAACAACATGCAAACAAAAAGGAAAATGTTACATGTGACGTAATATAAAAACTGATAACACTGCTACATGTTTTACTATACAGTATGTAGTTAAACATGAATCCTAATTTCATACTATGAGCCGTGGTTGGTGCAGTGGCTACGGCATTGGCGAAGCTACGGGGTGGTCCGGGTATGCACCGGACCACCCATTAGGTCTGACAGGTGTCAACACAAATCTTATTACCAACTCCTTTAAAAGTGTTGGAAAATTCCTCAAACCTTCTTTTAACAAGCACGTGAACAATGGGAACACTAAAGTATCTACAAAAAACCCTTGCAAACACGCAGTCGCAGAAGCACGCACAGAGAAAGTAAGAAATTAATGTATCCAAAGCATAAAACTGTACATTCTTTTCTTCTGTTCGTGCAATTTGCGCATGCGCACAACAGCACACAGCTAGTTGGCTAATTATGTGTGTTATAGTTTTTAGGTTTTGTACTTATTAAATTCCTCACTCAAAAAATTATCTTCAAAAAATATTAATATTTCTACCAGCATTAAATTCAATGTCCAGATACCAAAACCTATTTAAATAGTGCCATTTCCACCTTAAAATTCAAAATAATAAATAGAAAAAACCATTTTTAATTTACATATACTGTACTTTTGGATGTATAGGATGTCTACTGGATTGTAAATATAAAATTTAGTAATTTTACTTTAAAACCGGTTCAAACAGAATTAATAACGTTTTAATAATCCCAACAAGGCCAACAATTTCCATTATGTTTCCACCAACTGCCAATAGTGCGTAGCCACCATGGTGCGTAGCACGTCCATTTTGTTTGTTTTTTTATATTACCAATGGCTGCAGAGTGCTGTAGCATTCAATACACACTATTATTTTTGCATTCTTTTAGATTTGTAATCAATATAAACCTAAATTAAAGTTGTCTTTATGAAGATGAATACGATAAATAATATACAACTACTTATTCATTTTGCATGCATAGTGCACGAAAAATACTTGTAGTGTATACATGCATATCTGACAAATGACTCGGCAAGAATCAAACACTTGCAAATAGTTTTCGTTATTTATACCAAAATATACTTCAAATTAGTGACCATTTTGGGACTTTCGTGACAGTTTTCATAAATTGTGACCTATTAGACAGCCTGATGATGTGCCGTTTATTAGATGTATACAATTTTTATTTGTAATTTTCCTGCATATGTTCTATTATTTTTAATATAAGAGTGATTTATTAACTGAATTAAAACTTTATTATTATTATTTCAATTATACTATAATTGTTATTTTCTAGCAGCATTTCTCTGCTAGCTGACTATACTTAATTTTTACGTCTCCCAGTCCAGGCAATGCGACAACAAACCCTCTTCACGGCCTCGGATCTCGCCATGCAACTATCACCTTGTAATACTACCCACAGGAAATACAGCACGTGCTTGCCGGCATCTATCTCACAGTGGGTAGAGACCTCGCCTTCCATGCGCGTCCTTGGCGTGAGCGCAATTAGTGCAAGCCTATATTTCTGCTCGGGCTGCTGGCATAAAAGTCACCTTCATCCCTCCGCATGCAGCACCTCTGCACACTGAGAACTTTTCCTTTAGCACTCTTTAGACATCCATGCTGCATCTGTCAGCTGCGTTCTTAATAAATTAGCGTCACCACGCTTACTGTACCATGTCCTTTACCACATTGTGAAAATCTCTTTTGAAGGAACATGACGTGTCTCAGAGTTGCTCCCGTTTTTAGGGAGATGTTAGTTTTCGGAACTTAGTTCCCATTTCTTATTCACGTCATGTAGTGTATAATTATTTAAGATGTATATAAGTGACTGAATTTTGAGGCAATTATTACGATATTTAACTTTCTGTATACTTCAAGATGCAAGTCATCTAGTCATGTTTCAACTTCCCGTAATTCAACGATAGGCCCAATACTTCAACTATACCTCAAGGACTATTCAATATCTATTCAACAGAATGCTTCAAGTATTCTACTACCGTATGTTCAACTTACGTATGTTTCCAACCTGTCCTTTCTCTGGGCATCTACTCGTTGCTACATTCTACGTTTCAGCTAAGTTCTACGCTCCTGCATAAACTTTAATTGTTTGATCATCCAATACGATTTCATATCTATGATTTTTACATCAAAATTAACCATAAATTTTTTTATTTATCTTACATCATGTTAATCAAGCTTAGTATGTAAAAGGGTACCGTAAGGAGAAATAATATTAAAAAATATTTGCATGGCCTTATTTACAATACCAAATGATAACGTTCAATATGTATTTTGTAATTCTAGGTATGTCTTTGTTTATTTCAATTGCCCAATATCTTTAAGTAATAACAAATTGTCGTTACTTTCACTCTGCCACATACAAAAGTTTTTATTTAACAGCTCTTCCTCTGGGAATTAATATTTAATTTGCAATTTTAGCTCTACATGAGCAGTAATAGGCATCAGCCTTAAGTATATTTTGTGTCCAATAATTATTTGGCGGGAAGAGGCCACTAGGCTTAAAACTACATAATAATATTACAATACGGTGCACAAGTACTTACAGAGTAGTACTGGTACTCGTTGATAGAACACACGCAAGAAAGGACGAACACATTTTCTGCGGAAGCGCGGAGGCTTGCGACGTTTCGCCGGCCGGGCCTGCTTCTTCAGACGGCAAGTGGAGGCACACTGATGATGTCTATTGTTCAGCAGAGGTTGTTAATCAGTGCACCTAGCGGCCAGAGGACACACTAGGTGTGGCGGGAAGTTTGCAGGTGGGAAGAGAGGTTATCTGATGTTCAGGCCAGGTGGCTGTCTGGATTTGGTGATGTATTGATGAGCCAGTTCCCAGCGTCTCAACTCAGCACTGTTGTTCTGCTGAGGTAGAGCCCTCACCACTCTTGTAGATGCACTGATTATCAACCTCCGCTGAACAACAGACATCAGTGTGCCTCCACTTGCCGCCTGAAGAAGCAGGCTCGGCCGGCGAAACGTCGCAAGCCTCCGCGATTCCGCAGAAAATGTTTTTGTCCTTTCTTGTGTGTGTTCTGTCAACGAGTACTACTCTGTAAGTACTTATGCACCGTATTGTAATATTATTATGTAATTTACATTTTGTGTCCGTCTTCCTTGCCAGCACACACATCTAAAATTGATTATTAGGTATAACTATGGTAGCAGATAATAAAGTATTCAATCCAGTAATATAAATATACACCAAAAAGTAGATGGGACTATGTAAAATTTATAAAATAGGTGTGGTTGTTTCCAACATTTTATATATTACAGAAGCAAAATATTACATTTAAAAGGCAGTGGAAACATACTAAACAACTTGAAAAATTATAAAAACGGAACTGCCATCAAAACATTCATAAGTACGTATGTATGACAAAAGCCTAGTAAACATATCCATAGAGTTTATATGTTAGCTAACACCTATACTATTACATTTACCCCTGGAGTAGATAATTTCATCGAATGTTTCATTATTTCAAAAGAATATGTTGTGGTGTTTTCTTTAATGAGGCACGCAAACCTCCAAAAACAAAACTTCTCAGGAACCTCTGGATTGGTCTCGGAGATGAATTGAGGGTACAATGCTCTTACAAAGGTTGTAAACTAGTACCGCCAACGTACGTTTCAATGTCACTGTAGAGCTTCCACGAGTTCTATGCCACATCTTGTGATGACTTTAGAATTATAAATGAAAACCACTGTATCTTTCCCACCCACTCACAATGTGGGTGGGAGAAGGCCAGTATGTACAACGGGCCGGATGTTAGCAAGTGAGACATGCCTGTCACCCTTCAGCTCAAATAATGGATGAGGTGAGAAGTATGAGCCACAATGGAATGAGAAAGGCGGGAGAAACAAGAGTATCCTGACAAAATCCGCCGGCCAATGGCAGCATTCACCCTGTTTCTCACATGTAAAAATCCAGGCATAGACCCACGGAGGATCGAACCCAGATCGCCTAGATGGGATGCGAGAGGCAAAACCCCTGACTTTAAGATTTAATTACTGACACTTACTCTACCATGTAGCATCTGTAGTACACTATTTTTCTACTATACTGAACTCGTGGCAGGCGTACGTATTTTGTTGTGAAGTGCTACGTTCTCTTTCAGCGGCAAACTCATTGAAAACAGCATGCAGTCCGATACAGGAATTAATTTTGTTCCTAAACACACACAGCTATTTTGTATTAACTGCAGAGTAGCTGTACAGTATTTAGTATTTTGTGAACAGCAAGTGTAATTCAACAATGGATCGTTAATTTTTTTTTTACCCTTGTGTTTGGTAAGGAACTCTACTATAGGTGATTCGGGATAAAGTGAGCACTCAAAAAAGCCCTGATTAATTTCTATTTTCTGCCAGTTTATATCTTTCCGCGGTATGTAAACGTAAACATTGCCACATGCTTTAATTTACATAGGCTTGTACAATGTTTACATCTACATTACACTGGGCTGAAAATGTTATCAACAATATCTACTCATTAAATACACGGGTATTGAATAAAATGTATAACCAATAGTAATCTTAGTTATAAATACCTGCAAGTTAACGTCTTTTAATACTGGTTTCTGTGCATCGACTCTAATTTATACGACCCACACTATTGCCATTACGTATCTCGTAAATATGTACACATGAAAATCGAATTTATAACTCAAAACCGCCACAAAAAAAAAAACGCCATAATGACACACGCAATTTAAGAATTCAAACCTGTTCAGTT
>PNEQ01032229.1:0-47511 GCA_003012365.1 Medauroidea extradentata
CGCAAATCCCCCCTCCAAAAAAACTCAAAAACAAATTTACTACGAGTTACACTTCAGTACTGGAGAGATATTTAGGCAACCATTTCGTAAAAACAATCTTAAACAAATACAACTGCTCTGGTTTTTTACTAGCATACTTTGTAGGTAACACCAAGATAGTACTTGTACAATCATGAAAACACTTTTCGTTTAAGATTAAACATTTTCTTCTTGAAAAAAAAAAAATTCCCTCCCAAAAATTCTAAATGCTTAACTTGCGCAATAATACCCCGATACCCCCTTGTGGGTACCCCTTAACGGAAGGAAGGTATCTACGAACAAATACCACCTTTACGACCTTATTTATCACGCGACATAGATGGGTGCCCGCTAATCATAACTTTAATAATGAGTACAGTCATCTCACATCCCCAAGTCCATTTTGCTGGGCGCCCCACCCGGCTAGTTTCCTCTGCCACCCGGCTAGTTTCCTCTGCCACCCGGCTAAGAAACATACATTCCCATCAACACCATCAAGCTTACTCCACGATGCACCCAGCTGGTCTCGTAAATAACCCAGCTCTAAATTTTTTGCTGGGGAGAACACTGCTCGTAGGGTGCATATTCCATACATTATTTGCATTGTTTTAAACTCGCAATTCACGTAATGAAGTGACTGAAACATTAACTCTATTTATGATTTCATGCGCTAACACCACATTTCATCATTTTTTATATGTTAAGTAATTAGAAAATATAGCGTGATAACATAAATTTAACCATATCAATTCGCTAACAGATTGTTCTGTCCGACAACTAAACAAAATATATGGCTGCTATAGTTGAATTATTTTGTACATAAATACATTGCTTAATAAATTAATGTCATTGCCACTATTCAATGTATTGTATTGTGCAGCCTTAGATAAAAATCTACCAACAATAACTTCAAAAAATTAATGGTCTTTACAAATGTGGCAACTAGTATGAAACGATAAGATTGGTCTCTAACTATCGTCTCTCTCAACAACCCCTATCGAGATCGCGGCAGTGGAAGAAATGGTCTGGACACTCGCCTATTTGTTAACGTATTTGGTTATACCCCTTTGTTGACTGATAGTTGATGATATTGCCGCCACTGGTCTGTTGTTCAGGTGGTTGGATTTTTGCATGTGGGCATAGAAAATAAAAAAAGTACAATTATTTGGTCAAACACAAACAAGGTGTTAGAAAACTTACTACTCTGTACATTTTCTTCCCTTGTGTTTACCAATTATGAAAGAAACATTAATTGAAATTAGCATTATCTGCAACTGAGCGCCACAACGATATGGCTTCCGAACGCGTATCCTCACCATGCCAAACCCCGACCATTGCAAACCAGCGGGCGTATATCGTCTAACAGTCAACAACGTGTCCAGACCTGTTCTTCTAAGGCCGTGGTCGAGATGTCTTGCAATCGCAATAGTACTGGCGTATATGTGATATATAGGGCGGAGGGTTGTAAGAGAACAGTTGAAGGATTTGAGGAAAACGGAAGGCAGGGGAGCTATGTGAATGCACCCCGAAGGCAGGCGCGCGCGATAAGCTGCTAGACTGCGCGCCCCGCGGCTCGTTCTCAATCACTGTCGACCTCCTGGTATCGATTATCGCTCGCGGGCGAAGTATCGACCGCATCGGCTGTCGTATGGTCGCTGAGCAGCGGCGTGTAAGCTGCCAAGAGTAGAGGCGGAGCTCGTTATTTGCTCGGCTCCGTTCCGTCAGGCAGTGGAGAACTGCTGACGCGAGGGCGTTCCCCCGCGCTTCCGTGGGTGTTCCCGTCTGGCGAGATCACTCGGGCGTGAAGACATAAGGGGAGCGGGATGGCGGAGGATTCAAATATGGCTCCATAACGTGCTTGCAGTAAGTGGAGGCTGGAACATTTCGCGAAATCATGTTACGACAACAAGGATACAAAAGCTTGTTCACGCGCGTTCCTTTCAGATTGGATGACGAATTATTAGACACGCGCTGGAAGACACGAGAACAAACAAATGGTCAGCAACAGAACGAGAGCTCATCAATCATAGACAACCCAGTTCGAAGTTTGATTAATGAAGCAGCCAATTAAATTCAAGACATATTAAATTAAAAATAAATAAAACCGATTCACATGATTCTAAATTTCGAATCTATCAGACCAGTAGAAGTTGCTCACATCCTTTCAAAGAACTAGAAAAGAGCCGATGATCTTCAAACGGCTTAACAAATTTCTTGAATCATAGCTAAGAGTATTCTCGCTCAAGTCGCCTTTCCAACAAAAAAAAAAAAAAAAAAAAAAAACGAAATCGGTTCATCCGTTTAGAAGCTCCGATGCCAAAGACAAGTACACAACTTAAACTTATAACACCCCTCTTTTAGCGTAGGGGGTTAAAAAGGAAGTGAATTAAAAAATACATAGGGCCGTGAGTTAGAGCTACGAACTGGAAACTTTCACAAGTTCAGTGTCCTTCACGTTATAATACATTGTCCTATGGCTACTTCTCCCCTGAGTAGCAAGTTTCATCCAGTAACAGAGAGCAAGAAATTTTATTTTTTTTTAATCTCAATTTTTTGCAAGCTCCAAGTTCTGCAGGGCGATGCGATGTGATCAACGAAACGTACACGCGTTTGAAATCAAGCTTGTTCAAAAATAACTTCGCGAAATTTCACTGACCCTAATTAAGGACCTGGGTAGACTAAAGCCTTAAGCCAGCTTAAGCCGTTTATTCACCAAATGTAAATTTAGAATGGCCAACCTTTGTTCTATATACCATACAAATGGTTTCCCTCATAGTATAGTCATAATGTGAGGTTAAAGCAAATAGAATATGACCTGGAATAACATATTGACTACATTTTACAAAGAGGAATTCAGTTGCAATATTTTTTTTAAAGTTACACATGCCTGGGCAAATATGTAAACCAATACTGGGCAAATAATCAAGAGTTTGTCCACCATGCTATTTTCTTCACACTTCCATACATTAATAGTTTGAAATATTACTATTATATTATAAAGACAGAATAAACACAGTCTTAATGCGACCATAAATTTAATCAGTGCACTTTTCAGCTACGATAGTTTTATTCGGATATCAGTTAATGAGCCAGGCATCTTCGCTTTGGGTTGGTAAGTTTCTTGATATATGAACAGTTTTCATTTTGTGTATCACTATTCTCCAGTTCATCATGCGAGTCATCTTTATGAACACATCCAAGTGCATCTAGGTCATCGTCCACAATTCGCAATCTGTTACTGCAAGTCTCACCAGCACTCACACCACACATTGTAGAACATTGTAGACCACTTTTCCTGCAATCACAATTTCTTTCGCAACCAGTTTTACAATTACAGCGCACAAGATGGAGCAAATAGTCAGGTGCTGGAGGAAGAGTTGTCGGAATTGGTTTAAACATTCCATGTTTTACTATCCATCCCCACTCACCTTCTGGGAGATAATTGCGACACACTTGAACTTGATGGTAGACTCGTAGACTGTGCTGCCGAGCTGCTGCAGAAGTTGGTGGGAGAGATGCTAGACCCAGTATATAGTTGAGAGGCTTTTTACCAACACACGGCATGTACTTTTTGTATCTTGTCATATCAAGACCATCCTCAATTTTACCACCATATAGCTTGATGAAGAATTGCTCACCTGCAGATACTAGAGAATCAGGTGATGCTCCTGGGTCATAGAAATTGCTCACAACAGATTGTAGTTGAAAGTCATCTTTCAGCTTATTTAAACCAGTTCTATGTCCCTTTTTGTATGGTCTGGAAGTTGTATCACAGCTCATCATAGCATGTATGAACATAATGTGATCAATCATGTTTCCCAGACCTTTTTGCATCTTCAAGCTGCTATACATTTTCTTCTGTGTATTAGAGCTGCTTGACACTAGCATATGCACCTCCTCGTTTGTATGAGCCAAGCCTGGAATGAGAACAAGTAGGTCCGAGTCTTCCCCTACCACAACTGAGTTACGACCTTCCTTTGCTTCCTCCAAAGCTGTACCAACTATGAGTGTATCTGCATCTGCAGGAGAATGAAATACTGCATAATTTGCTTGGTGTAGGTAGTTAGCAAGTTCTTTAACAAAACTAATTTTATTTTCTGTGTTTGCTAAGAATTTGTGCTTGGCAACAATTGGATTCGTGGAGGCACTAACAGCGATGTGACTGCTTGATTTATCAGAGCTACATCTTAAATGTGCTACATCTTTAGTACTTGATTGATATCCATCAAACACAACTACTACATTTTGGCCACAATTTTTCCTTACATAATTCAAGTACACTTCACATATTTCACCATAAGTTGCAGGAACTCCATGAAGAAGGTCACCACCATCAAGAACAAATATGGGATTTTCTGGTAATGCACAGCTGCTACTACACATTTCTTAAATTACGAGTTTAATGTCTGACTTAGTGCCTTTTCGGAGAGTAATATCGTCAAATAATGCTTGTGGGTGAGGAGCAAGTTCATAGTGCAAACATTCTTTCAATTCTTGTTCGGTTTTTACAACACATGCAATCCTATGGAATAGTTGATTTGGATTTACTGCAACAGGTTCTCCTGCGAACAGCACAGTTTTTGTCATATTTGCAAAAGTACATACATGTTCTTTGTGTTTGAGAGAGACACTTTTGAAGTTTTTACCCACAACTGTCTTTATTGCAGCTTCCCCTATTTCTTTTACATTAACGCAATTCACCATATTATCTGAAATGACTCCTGAAGTTAAAGACAAAAGGCGATCGTCTATTTGATTTAATGGAGAGTGAAGTCTGAACAAATCGGTAAATTTATATGCATCAACTTTTTTCTCGAATGTTGCACGATCTTGACAAGTCTGTATGTTGCTCAGATGACACGTATAAAACACTAGCAAATGTATCTAATGCTTCAATTGCTTTAAGTGTTCCTGGCATAGCATTAATCCATCGGGCAAGCACATTTTCTGTCAACCCACGTCCACGTGTAAGACCTCCTGCTCTCTTAACACCTTTCATAAACACCTGTTCTATAGTGAGGTCGGACCAAACACCAGACCAAAATTTGTCCGATCTTCGAATTGTAAAATACCCTAGCTGCACAAATCTTTCAAATTCGTGTGAGGGAAGGACACGTTCAATTTTAATCATGGTTTGGAGGTACAAGTGCGCAGATTTAGCATAGTGAACATTTCCAGCAGCATGAAGGTAACACAACATGCATTGAACAGTGTATAAGTGTAGCTTCCAGTTGCCAGTTCGTTCAGCTCTGATAAAGTCGTAGATAACACCTACTTGATGAAAGTATTGTATCCAAAGTCTTGCTGTGCGACTTGCCTTTTCAAGTTCGTTGATGGTCTCTTCCATTTTACAAAGAATGTTCTCTGCATTTTGTATATCCAACTGTTTTAGATCATCTTGTTTTTCTATTACATCCATGCACAAATTTCTCAAGATGTCGGTATTTTCCTTGGTGATTTTACCTTCATTTAAACAAATCTCATACAGCAAAGTGGCAATTGCAGTTCGGATCAGCGTGTGTGCTCTAATAGACCGGTCATATGCGTGTCGAGACAGCATGTGTATGATAAGAGTTCTTGGCAAACACTTGCTCCGCCAATGGCTTCCATATAGCTCATTAAAATATGAAAGTCTCCTAAACGAACTACAGTGGAAGAAAAAGTATCATTTTCAGTCCCTGCGACAATATCGATAGCTTTTATACAAAGAGGTTGGTCGAAAGTGACTATACATGTTTTATTTCGTTTTTTTCTCTCTTCAGCAGCAAATCGGAGGCATGTAAAAATTGTGGACATGTTACTTGCTTCTAGATTTATGAATGGAAGTGGCATCACATGTGATGTTTCAAACTCATGGGAATTCCCTGAAGCTACTGACATAAACCTACTCCACCCTGTTTGGGAGGTATTCACATCACAAACGGGCCCAGTCATCTACAAAAAATCAAGGCAATTAGCAATGATTGCACTGTCTGATTTCAACTGCAAAGACATACCTTCCATTTTCATGTATCTGAAACCAATATTCCTTTCTTTCTAATACACTCCAATTAGAATATAAGCAAAAGATCCTGTTAATTTTGCCGAGGGCATTGTCTGTGGCCTAGGTACTCGAAGTTCATCATTAAGAGCTGATGTGGGGGTCACACACTTCACTTCCCATAACATTAAATGTGCCATAACCATCGCCAGTGCGGGTATTATGATCTGCGTTATCAAACACAAACTGAATAAATCCATTTTTGTGTATTTCTGTGTGAGTATTTACTGTCACTGAGGATTCGTACTTCAAGACATCATTGTAGGGTGCACACAGACCCTAGCTATGCATGAGGTCGTTTAAATTTCTTGATCCTAATTTTCTGTGTGTATAAACTGCAAGACCTACTTGTAAAGCAGACACAAACGATTTTGGTCGAGCTGCAGACATGACTGGATGATTCCTGCCACCTTTTTGAATGTCGTGAAGTGAGGGGGTATGCATCACAATAGTGGATCTGCGAAAAATTTCCTCTTGTATAAATAAAATTGCTGCATCTAAGATTCTTCTCTTTTAATATACTGTATTTCATTTTTTTTCTTGATCTTTGTGCCACTTGTCTGTAATAACATGAGATGCCAGAGGACGAAAACAGATGACAGTACCAAACTGTTTTCGACTGGGTGGCATAACAATTGTGTCACCATAATGTTCTGATAACTTACGTTTAAGGTATTTCTCGGTAAAAGATGATTCACTTGGGTTAAGCTCACACATTTTATTTGCAAGATCTGACAACCAGTACTGGCTTTCATCGTTGTCGTCAAGGTAATTGCAGAGTTTGCTGAATGCTAAAGCTCACTCATCATCACAAGGTCTTCCTCGAGCATCGGCAATGATACCGGAAATACTTGACCCATCAACACCAAATTTAGAGTCACATATATTATGATATTGTGCTTCAAAAGCTACAAGATCATTTTCCACATTAATTCTGTTTGCGGCTATACTGGCCCAATTATCGTCCCTTCTTTTACATGTCGATCTTATTGTTTAAATGTTTTTAACGTTTGTACATGACATATGCTAGGATATCGTTCGGGATGCTTCTTTACTCGTTCAAGATCAATGGCCTCACCACAAAACAAGCAACACTCTTTGAAGTTGAAGTAACTAATTTTCTTCCGGAGTATAATATCAGCAGGTGGTTCATCCAATGACTAACATTCTCTATTAGGGTGACCTGTATACTTTTACCTACAAGACGTATGTACCGCCACAAAATTCAAGCCTTCAATTTTGTCTGAAGTGGAGTCATTCCTTTTTTTACTTATTTCTTTGATTCTATCCAAACATTTAGTGACGTTCACAGTTTGAAACTTAATCAATTTTTAATTGCACAACAAATTTCTTGGATTCATCCATTTTATGCTCTATTTGCTGTACACCGCTCAGCACCACCGACAATAATTATAATTCATTGCTGCACCAAACCCCTGTAACATAAATTAAACAATATTAGGTGCAAAATAGCAGTTGTATGTTTACAACTATATGTAGTTCCTCACAAACACTGAAAACTGCCAATGTCCATTCTACTTATTGACAATCAATTTGCCCTTTTTTGATGCACGTTTGACAGTAAACAATAACACATAAAAAGTTTCCAAAAAATTAGAAAAATCGAAATGCTAATTGAGTAAATGCCACAAAACCAAGATTTTTAACGACATTGCTCGTAGAAAGTTCACAATAACTTTTCAACCATAAAAGATAGAGAAAAATCAAAAAGAAAAATTATTATGCAAACATTAATTATCTTTCTTTTATTCCTCTAGTATTTTTTCTTATAAAATCAACGGTTTACGAGATAAATAAGAAAAACCGATTTTGGCCGCCATTTTTCCAAGATAGTAGCGGATTTTAAGTGATTTTCTTACAAACATAAATGAGACTCTAAAGAACATTTACCACCAAAAATTATTTTCTTCTGCAGCCATTATTTGACATATTATGACTATACTGTCAGGCTATAGTAGATAGAGCTAGAGGCCGCTATATAAATGACTATAATTAATTATATAGTTAACCAGGACTAAAAAACCATAAAGTATGATTATTTGAAAACACAATTTTCTGAATAAAGGCTCGGTTTCAGTCACCAGATCGAATATTATCATTTTTTTTTTTTTGCTTTTTTAAAACTCTAATAAGAAAAATGTTAAATATGCACCACAAATTATGTTTACTTTGTGCTACAGTACATACGTTGAGGTTTAGTTGTCAACTTTTGATTACGTCGCAATCTGTGTGGCAAATTTTTTTTATATTTATAATTTGCCCGACTGATGGTTACCGAACTGTAACTACTAGCTCAGTTGCCATGCTTGTTCTATAGTACAATGTAAACAGGATTTACGCTGTAATCGCGCAATTATAGCTTAGAGGACGTTGAACCGACGAAAGTATCATGTATCTAGCAATAAGTCCCCTGCTGGGGTAAGGCACGTTTGCTATGTCACGTGACCAGGTTCAGTTGCTGTCGACACGCCTGCAAGGTTAGGCTAGGTTAGGTACGTCTCGTCGACAGGGAGGTGATTAAAAGTGTTCAAGTGCGATAAAGTTATAATTTTATATTTATATGAAATAGTGTTAGTCTTGTAGACGATACTTGTGAGTAGGGTTTCCTCTTATGAAACAATTTTTGCTTTCATAGTTTTCTCATAACGGTGCGTCAAAGTCATAATTTGTTTGTCACTCTGCCATGCAAATAGCAAAACCTAATTGATATACTTAAATTAAATAATTTTCTGTGAACTAACATCCCATGAGCTCTTCAATAAAACATTTTAAAACCCACAATGTAATATTTCGAATTTTATGAAAAAGATCGCAAAAGTACAGAAAAATTGCAAATTCAAATTGTTTTAAAATATAAAAATAGTTCATAGGATAATTTCAAAATTCTTTATCTCGTAGTCCATAACATGTTATTTAATGACATGTTATTTCACCGTGAATTATTTCACTTACGTAAGTCAATTGGTTTTCACTATTTGCATGGCAGCAGAACACGCAAATTTTGACTATGACCAGCCGTTATGAGAAAACTATGAAGGCTAAAATTGTTTCATAGAAGGAAACTGTACTCACAAGTATCTACTATAAAACGAACTCAATTTCATACAAATATAAAATTATGAATTTATCGCACTTCAAGACCCTTACCCAAGTCGGCGACACACAACTTGGTACAATGACAGGAGCTGGGCGAGGAGTCGGCCATGGCCTTTATTAAGGAACCATCCCAGCATTCGCCTGTAGCAATTTCGAGAAACAGTGGAAATTAGGATGCTCGGAGCCGGGGATCGAACCCGAATCCTCCCGAATATGAGTCCAACGCGTTACCGTTTTTTTATTTTATAAAAAAATGTTTGGTGCTGTGGCGATGCGGAAGCTTCCGCATCATCACTGCACCAAACATCCCCCCCTCCTTAATGTGACTTAATTTGAGTGACCCCAGAACTTTGCGTGAGACAATTTGTATAGTGACAATTTTTGAGACCCAAATGGACAAACACAAATTTACACCCAGCCAGACCTGGGCACCAAAGCCGGTCGCTCAACCAACTGAGCCACGGGGGTCGGCCGTTGAGCCACCTCTCTCGGTACACGTCTGCAAGAAATAGTTTGAAGTATGGGGGATTATAGATGGTTCTGGATAAACTACAAGCTTTTGAAGCACTAGTTGCTCTTCTGCAGATAATTCTGCCCATATTTAGTACAAACATAGAAACCTAAGTAACAATACACGTGTATAGATTGTACTGTCAGAAGTTAATGTCCACGGCTAAATTTAATTATAATTTTTAAATTATTCTTGACGCGACGGTCTCAGAAGTGTTCACGTTATTACGAACCACATACACATTTACAGCTGTTTAATACAATTCTTACCACAGTTCAATTACGCGCAGTTTAAACTTGGCAGGCCTAGAAACATGAATTTTGCACAGTGTTCTCTATATAACATAGGCGTGCACCAAGAATGGATTTTCGACAATGCATTTCTTAAGGTGATGCGGTTTTTGTATGGGCGACTGCAACCCACGATATTTACATTTTAAAAAATCAATAACTTGCAATGCACCATAGTAAAACTATCTATCCTGCCAACAATGTGACAAATCAGGTTGCTTGTTTGTTCATATTCTGTGCCTTCTTATATTAGCCATGCGCTTGCGGTGAAATTATGGTGAGCTGTTTCAGGCCAATTTTTTTTGGTTTGGGGGGGGGGGGGTCAAAACGGGGTACACAGGGAGTACTGGATTCCCAAATAATTTAGTGAAAAAAAAAAACATTTTGGTGACTTACCGTGCTTACGCGAAGGTTTCTGCCACAAAAACCTAATTGGGTACGCGGAGGGAGAAATGGGTCCGAAACAGAGTAGAGGGGCAGCACAGAATACTCAAAATATTTAGCAAAAAACCTTTGGGAAGAAGGAGGCGAAAGGGAGTGGGGAACGGAACGGGGTACAGAGGCAGAACGAAGTTTCCGTAAAATTTAGCGAAACAATTTTCTTGTATCAAAATCATTTTAAAACGATCAATAATAACCCTTGACATAATTTTGCACCATATGCAAATGTAACAAGATCATATTTTTACTGACACTGCCCGGTTCAACGACCTATCGGCTGGACTCAACAGTTCTGTGTGCACTAAGTATTCAGCTACTTGTCCAGTGGCTGCTTCTTCACAGTCTTCAAGGAAGAATAGATTATCAATCGGCTTCTAACCATACAAGCAAACAATATGGAAGAACTCTACGAATTATTACCTTACTTATTAGCTTGCAGTAGTCAAAGAAACGTCTAAACAGTCTTCGTCCAATCACAGAAGTGTAGTGAAGTATACGTTTTAGTGTTCACTCTGACCTAGGTGAGGTGAGGCGAGGGTGTTTTACGGGCCTTAAACAACGAGGTTCTAAGAGCCGATGAGGGTGAAGTGAGATGAAGAGACAACATCAGGCCGGGATTCGAACCTAGTGCCTCTCGCGCCGTAGACCGGAGGCTAACCGACTACACTACGGAGGCCGGCTAGCCTGAATTAGAATATACCCGTGAAATTTAATTACATCTAGTTATTGTACTTATATTTTACCATTAATTTCACTCTTGATATTTCCAACACGCCAAAGGTTCTGTTTAATTTTTATCCCGCGCCACTTGGCGTGTTTCGTCTGCTACCAGCCTCCAACATCCAGTAAGTTAACCACGAATTACTGGAATAGCCGCTCTCGTCACTTATTGTACACTAACTTTACTCAGGTTACTTTTAGAACACCTTTAGATGAAATTCTATCCTATTTCGGCTAACCTAGTGATTTATTACACAAGCTTTAATTCTGATGCAATGCTGATATTAAGATACACGAAGTTTCTCTAACTATCCAATCTGTTGAAGAAACAATGCTTCATTTATTATTTTACAACTACAGGCACATTATATATATATATATATATATATATATATATATATAAACGACTTTACCCAAATTTGTTTACGTTGTATACATCACTTACTAGCTTAATGAGAGTGCTAAGTTAATAAGTTCATTCCCTATTAAATTGTGTTGGACGTAAATCTACTCAGGCACCGTTAAGTCTATTTTACATCAGTATATCGGAAAAGTATATGTAGTACGAAAACATGTTCTGAATATTTTGGCTCATAGATCAAATTGAATACATTAATTGTACGTCAAAAACAAAATTATACAGACATTTTTTTACTAGTTTTGATACTAAGATAAAATTAACAATTCAATTAAAATCACATGTTGAAATACTGTTTTATGGTGGACATAGTAAAATAAACACCAGTGACAGCTAAATTTTGTTTCACAAACTGAGATTATAAATTTAGCTTAATGGTCTAGGAGTGTGCGATTGAAGGATGCGGACGAATCTAGCAATGACAGTGCGCAGTGTACTGACGCAAGTTCGTCCTAGTCGTTAAGTATTCAGAGCATTGCTTTACCAAGTCAGAGGTAGCTACGGTTTCCATTAAAGTAACGTTTGATGTCTAATGATATATTAACGTCTGCACGAGTAGTAAGATCGATACTACAGACAGGCTTGCATCCCTAAAACACTATGTGGAATTGTTAACAGAATAATAATGTATGTGAAATCAGAACACACTAGGCCAATTTGTTATTCATTTAGGAAACACAAATAAATACTCTAATCTTTGAGACGAGGATAAGCAGCACACGTTGAACACATTAATAACGAATTCAATAAACACACAAAAAATCCAAATGAAACGTTATTTATAATCACAGTTAATTATTCTTAAATGTTTCGACTATATATAAATTATTTATTCTCCTAAATTGAAGAAATATTCCGGCAAAAGAAATTAGAAATCTTTATAAGCAGGAGTGTTTATAATGTGCGAAAAACATTAGTTAAGATGCAATCTTTGATGTCTCTCTTTATAACAGGCAAGCCGTAAAAAATGTTTTACATAAATTTATACTATCACAATTTTTTAAAGAAGCGAATAAGCGTTTAAAAACAAATATTTGTACTTCAGTGTCATAAAATTTTATGCGAAATAATATTGACATAAGCGATTTACACAAGTTATTAGACGAAAAGGACACGTCTTTGCATGCAGCTGTAAAATATGCACTAATGAAATATCCCCAAAAATTTCAGTAGTTCATACTAAAAGTATTTTAGGTAACATTTTTAATAATCTCGCTTTCCACTTTTACGTTCGTAGCACTGTGATTTATTAAACTTAACCGGCGTATAAGTTTAATGAAAATCCGTACATTGCGTAAATTATGGCTTGAAATGCTACACAAAATCAACAAGTCCACATGAAAATTTTTGTTTTCATAGAAAACATACTTTGAACGCCAAGTGTTAGCAAAATCTTACAGCTTTGAGTATTGACTGCTTTGACAACTGCAATTTGACGTGTCGCATACAATTTTTTTTTTTACTGTGTCACAACAAACTTTGTATTGATTTACAGTGGTGCTTCAGAAACAGTCGAAATGCATAAACTACTTGACAGAATCCTTCTTTATTTGGCTGATGTCTGCCTCATGTCCTCTTCCTCGTCATGCCAGACGCAAGCAACTGCAGCACGTACCCCTGCGGTCGCTGAGTTAGGCCACACGTCCGTCATGCTGCACACGCAGGTAACAGCGGTGGTCGTGACAGGGGTCACACAGGCTGGAGTTCGTGCGTGTGGTACATGTAGGCCTACTGAACGTGTGTGTCGGTGAATAGGCACGCTAATGTCAACGTTCACGTGTGTTACACGCGCTCTCTAGCTGTCGCGAACACAAGGCAAAACTCACGAACTCAGGATGTGGACCGTTAATGACACGGGTTATTACTCTGTTTTGTCGAATATTATTTTAAACTTCAAAACCAGAGAGAGTATCTTAATACCACCACTCAGATGTATTACAAGTTGTTGTTACTACGAAGCCTAATCTTTAAAAGCAATAAGATTAATAATTTTCGTTAGTTATCGACTTAAAGATGTTTTATTAAATCCGGTAACTAGTCAAAACATATATAATTTTTGGCATTGAAAAAAATTAAGACACGTATTAAAAATATTTTTCTACAAATACTATTGATAGTTTGAAAATATCTGCTCCATTTTAAGAATTAACGGCATGGGCCCGAGTTTATTCGCATTTAATGTCAATTATTTTTTAAAACATAAATGGGAGCCAATATCGTAAAATCGTTTCGTAAGTTTGTTATGACTGATTTAAACTGCATACTCTAATTTTGTCGAGTCAGAATACTGCAAAATAGTTGCTAATTAGTTAACTAATGAAATTTCCTTTTAATTGATAAATTAGCTATACTCATCATACAGTTTGTCTAGAAAATTTACATTGCATTGTAAAACCAATTTGCTACAAAGTTACGAGGCAATTTTACGATATTGACTCTCGTATGCATTTTAAAGAATAATTCTCTCGTAAGCCGAGAAACTTGGGCCCAAGCCCTTAAAACATTTGGCAAAACCTGCGTAAATAGGTACTCGGGCCCTTAATTCAAAGGTAATATTGTAAGTGATTAATAAATCTGAATTAGTGCAAAATCATAAATTATGTTTAATCTCAGGAAAATGTGACTGTTTGCAGGGTTTCAACGTACGTTCAGCATACCAGAAGATTACTGTCTTTCGCTTGAACTTGGAGATGTTACCCTATTTGACCGAGGCAATAAGAATCCCAGAATCCCGCTATTGTAATGGTCGAGGCTTGTTATTGGTTTGCAGATAGCCACGTAATGGACGACGTATAATACCCTACCACACATGTCGAAAGAAACCACAGTGTTTTCAAGAGTACGTTGCTACAAAACATTTTCGTTGAAATACTATCATTTTTAGCTCTATTTCTAGGCATAATATAAGATAAATGTAAATAACCTGTATAGAAAATAGTAAAGTAAATGTACAGGTTTTAAATTCGTGTTAAAATCGCAAAAACCTAGGTCACTGAACTTAATGTCTCGAATAAAACATTGCTTGCTTCTACATATTTATGATTAACGAAACCTGAGGCCAATGATATCAACAGAAGGGTATTCAATCGACATTTCCTCTACAGGTGCTGATACATTGCATATAACGGTTTTAACGAAAACATCTCATTTATTTAAAAACACGTGAAAGCGTTCTTTATTGGACGTTCTTAAAATAACATGAAGGTACGTTTTTTTGTAACAAAGTTGGCAACCTAGAACAAATTTGCACCAGTGCAACATTTATCATATAAATTTGTTTTTGCACTTCCACAAAGAAAATTATTGAAGACCCAGTTGGCAAATAAACAAATGTCTTAATTGTTTTACATGGAAACTGTTTGTAGTTAGAAAATTATTTTTGCAGCAACTGGGTTTCCAACAATTTTCTTTGTAAAACTCAGCAATTTTTTTTTTGGTGTTGTCAATTACTCTTTTTGTTTAGAATAATATATAACCTTTGGAACTTCGAGTTTCAGGAGTAATATCGGATCATCTATTAACTTGGGCCAGGGATAGCTTTCTACTGCTACACAAATGTGGTTAATACCTTGAACTCGGATCAATATGAACCTCAGTATAAACCGTCCTTCCTTGTAGTTTCCGGCAATATGTCTTGGATAAATATTGTTAATATAGTGTATGTTGAAATAAAAACTTCAAACAGTATACGTTCGTTATTGCGAAAGTAAAAGTATTTTTAAACATCTGTATGCAATAAGCGACGGTTGAAATAAATGCAAACAAGCCGAAACTGTACATCTGCCGGTTGGTGCTTTGTGGGTTCGTATGAACATGTGATCACGTGAACAATGACAAAATATCCGAAGATCTTAAACGAAACACGTTTACACATATGATTCTTGGAATCAGTTCAGGTATTTCGAGTCAAAGGATAGAACAGAGTAACGGGGTCTTATTGAAGTGGCGGTCGATATGACAGGCGATGCTTCCAAACTTGCCACCAAAGTCTATATAGGCAATCAAAGTTTAAACAATGGACAACTTGATGTACACGCCTTCTGACGTCACACCGCAGGGGAAGAGTGCAGTGGGAAACAAAGCTTGTTTACAAACAAACTGATTTGTTAGTTTCTGACGACAGAAACCAAAAATTGTGTGCACTAACAGACGTGTACGCAAGGGTAAAAAATATTAGATTCCATTTCATGGTTAAGATACGCAAATGTATAAGATCAATGTTTACCGGAAAAAGCGGCAAATTCCAAACAAATAATCCATTTTCTTGACATACATCTCACCCGGGACATGTGAAGCCAAACACCTAAATGAAGGTTATGTTCGGTTGCGGTATCCATGGAGATTGGAATTGTATCCCACACCTGACTGAAGCTCCGCCTCTTTTCAAGTCGTCCATTACGCCTCAGCAATACAAATTTTAAGATACATCTTGCAAACAAAAATATTTACCAATTAAAATTTTTTTAAGAGCTTTAGAGACAGAAATAGAATTTTTCAAAATTGTTCGCTCATAAAATTCCGCTATTTTCTGAAATGTTAATATGAACGTTTCAATTAAAATATCAGGCCTAAACAATGAACATATCAATCTCAAGGTTCTTCATTTTAGCAGTGTTTTTTTCACAAACATTTTGTACAAAAATATATTTTTTAAGCGCTTTCAATGCAATTACCTCATTACGAAATATTATCTTTAGCAAATTATTCTCATTCATTCTTCGTCGCTTCAAGCTTAGAAGTTTAAGCTTCGAAAGGTTTTTAATACGTTTCTGTTCGTAGTCATATAAGAAATTATGCCGAATTACTAAACGTAAAAAATACTGCCTTTTTTCAAACTGATAAACTTTTCGTTACATATGTTATGTGTGCTTGGCTGCCAAACTCATAGTTTTGAAATTTTTTGTAGCCATTATAAGAAAAACTAAAACACACTGATGTAACTTTGCAGATAATATGTTGGCATCAGTGGCTAGTCGAAGACATGTTTTACGATTTCTCTACGAAAAGTTCATAAGTGGTAAAATTCACTTTAAATACGGTGAAATATCAATGTTTTCAATTCCATTAATTTTTATGTATACTAAATTGGTCAGTTACGAAAATGTAATTTCGTTGCTACCGTAGTTTCAGTACGATAAGTAGTTTAGTTTTTCTTATAGAGGTTACAAAAAACCATGAAACTGTGACATATAAAGGTAACTGTGTAAACATTATTACTACGTTTAGGGTGAAACTTCAATCCAGATTGAACCTGAAGTGGAGTCAACTCGGAGTGAATGTGTAGCAAACACGAATTGACGAAATGTGTTTACGGTAATTATTACAATCCAGATTGAACTGTAAACAAGAGCCAAGTTTAAGTCAACCTGAACTGAAAACATAATAATGCTATCTATTGGCGACAGTACGAAGCAGTGAACAGATGACAAACGTAAAATAACAGTTGCTCCAAATAAGGCTTTTCTTTATGAGATGCACCATTTAAGCATATTTAAGCAGTTTAGCTTTACAAAGACCTGCTTTAAACACTTTCTGTTAAATTATAATTTGTTCTCTGTTCTTTTTTTAACCTAACTACAACCACAGACTAAATAGTAATACAGACGCGAAATGACGTGGCGGCTCTTCTGATACTGGCGAACTTCACCGCTTATTGTCTGCCCGAGTTTGTTTATACAGGCACCTTGTATGTTTAGCTTCTGCAAGTTACGGCAGGTTTCCTATTGGCCTGGCTACCAGCTAGCAGGGCAGCCGTTTTACGCTGATTGGCCGTAGGCTTTTCCGACATGTTGCTGGCCAGGGAAGCCATTTTGCTGGCGTGTGTGACTTAGTTCGCTGTACTATCGGCTATTTCACTTCTGTATTCTTAAATATTCTGTGCCACAACACGTAACAACACAATTGGCGGCAACTTTGTCCTGCGCGTTTTCTTTTTCTTTTCAGTTTAGTCTGTGTTTACTGTAAAATCGCAATCCGGATTCTTCACTCCAGTCCACCTCAACAAGTGGAGTGGAATATCTCGCTTCACTCCTACTGCAGTCCACAACAAAGTGTTTATAGTAAAATCTCAATCTGGATTCCTCAGTCCACTCCAGCTTCAAACCGGATTGAAATTTTACCCTAAACGGCCAACATTCAAACCAAAATAATTTTTACTTTCGGAAAAGTGCACCCTTTTTTCTTTTTGATCAGAATTCCCGATAAATAAAGTATATACAGTACGAATGTATATCTGTTTGTAACGTATGCGTTCCTGTACAAGTAATCATAAAACTTTGAGGAGTTGTACGTGGGTACTCAAAACATTAAGTGGGATTTTAAAACGAATGAGCCTCAACATAATGTTGCACCGTCTTAAATTTTCAAAAAATTTTGCTTCGAAAATTAAAAAATTGAAAATTTATTTTCAGCGAAATTTATCACTTTTATAATATTATAACATGAAATTTGAACTGCCGAAAGATTTTTATCTAAAACCCATATTGACATTTTAATGTTTTGGATAATTTTTTCAAAAGATACAGAAAATAGAAATACATGTTTTTAAGAAATATTTTAATTATTCGGATTACTTAGACAACTTTTATACGACTCAAATATGTATTAAATCGAAAACCACGCGAGCGAAGTATCGGGTACAGCTAGTGTAAAATAAGTAACTGGAAGGTATCTAATGTACTTAGCGAGTAGCTGTAATAGAATGTTCTAAAAAAAGATGTGAATGTTCAAGTAGTACACAGCTGTGTTGAATGGACGCTAACGAACATGTTGTGCGATCACTGTTGGCACGTGTCGACAAGGTCCTGACAATGTCGCAGCCATGTAGATCCGCCTGTAAGCTCGACTAGGCCGCGGTGTACACTGGGCGGGCAGGTTCGAAAATAAACCCGTGAATATTTCATGCGGAACCCAGTGGGCGGGGGGCGTCAGAGGGTAATCACACGTCACCAGCGGGGCGTGATGTCGGTCCTCGTTGGCCGTGCTCATCAGCCCCCGGTCCAAATATCAGCGGCCATTCAAATGGAAATTACTCTTCAAGGCCCGCGCAAATGAAAACGGGAAATGTTTCGCGGGCAGGTTGGCTGCAGTGTTCGACGAACCGGCCCCCTTCTCCTGTCGTTCAGTAGGAAGAGTGACAGCGCTGTGCGATGACGTCATTCGACCACACAGCATCATACGCGGGGCGACAATGGGGAACTACAGTGTAAGACAATGCCATGCACTTTCAAAAGAATTTATTTAGTATTAAAATATCTTAATACAAATATCGATAATTCTCAATAATGTTTCGATGCAAACATTGTTATTCATTACCAATTTTTTTTTTTCGTAGCAATAAACCATGCGGGAGTTTATAGAATTTTTTCAACTAACTTATCACAGTGACCACAAAATTATTTGCCAATATATGTCAGCCCAGTCTCAGATTTGAGGTCGTTGAAACAATGTAAAAAAATCTACTGAGCATGGTAGTAGTTACTTTTTGTGCCCAGTTAACGTGATAAATCATACCTAGAGATGATGATATATCGAGGGAAAACTTGACAGTTTGCTGGGTACCAACATACGTTAGGCTTACCAAAAATTACTGGCTTTGTTGCATTACGTGACGCTATTACCCTATATGACTGAGCCAATAAGAATTCCGCTGTTCTAATATTTGATGCCTGTTATTGGTTTGCAGTTGTGTTAGACATTTACCACCCACTCATACAAGCTACAAGAAACTGCAACGTTTTCGAGGCTATGTTCGCACAAAAAATTTTCACGATATAACATCAACTCTAATCATTCTTTTTCAAACTGCGCGATCTGCTTGCAATAAAAAAAAGTATGTTTGTTCTCGGGCTACCGGCCAAAGGATACAGGATGGAAGTGAGTTCTCTTCAGTTTAAGATATTCTTCCACAAAACCTGTCATAGGGTATTCAATACACCTACACTTTGTGTTACATATTATCGTAACTCCTACAAATTTTCTGTATACGTTTACCGATCAGTTCATTTAACTCGATCCAGGTGAAGTATACGAGAAGTTAACGTTCAAAAGAGCCTGACTTCAATTCATTCATTGAATGGCATATTTAAAAATAGCACCTAACAAAAATAGTGTTTAAAGGAAAATTTAATACTTTAATGTGTCGCAGGTAATTATATCAAAGAAGCAGCATTTACCCTTAGAAATATATCGATAAAAACAAATGGCTATACGGGAATCATGGACTGCCATCCCGTAAGCTCATTTAATTCATACGTGATGTAGCAGACTAATGCGCTTATAAATAAGAACGATACAATTATTTCTTACAGATTTATTAGTGAAATGTTAAACGTTAAACTGTAAAATATCTATGGAGAAACTACTCCGCGTTTTACAGAAACCAAAAAGAAATTCACTTACACGAAAAAAAAAAAATTACATGACAAGTGATAAGTAGAGAAGTAGAGAAGATGGTATGTCGCGAAAAAGTTTTGTGCCTACATACCGTTGAAAACAGTGTAGTTTCTCGCAACAACTATGAATGATTATCGTCTGATATTCCGTAGTTTTCTGCAGACAAATAACATGCATTAGATATTACAGTAGCTAGATACATATTCGCTCAGTCAAATACGACAAAAGCTATACGTACATGCGAAATCCAGATATCTTATGGTAGGCTGAACGTATGGTGGAATCCAGAAAAAAGTCAAGTTCTCATGCGATAAACCTTCATCACTAGCGATAAGGAAAGCTCTATTGCACATTACGTAACTCGTACGAAACTATAAACTAGCGAATTTGGCAGTGTAAAAAATACCCAGTGAAGTTCAAACTAACTACCTGTGAGCATGATCCAGCACCTTATCCTCTACGTTACCGGAGCCCATGTACAGAGCGAAGACTATAAAGAAACTTTATGTTATGATTACATCTGACTTTGCATTTACGGTACTATTTACTGTAAGCATTAAAGTTATTCAAAAAGTACCGTGATATTTAAACTATATTTATCTATTTTTTTAATACACATACTATCTACACATTTGCAAAATGCTGAATTGCATATAATGGTATGAAGGGCAGTTTTTTGCAAGCCTGCCACAGCTGACGAAAAAACGACCTGGGGCTGTTTGACACAATTAAATAAAATTGGTACATTACGACGTGAACGTTACATTAACACCAGTGGCGGCTCGAGGGTTGTTGCCAGGGAGGGCACAAGTTGCCGAGAACTATACGCTCCTGTGCACGCGCCGCCTTATACCAGTGGCCATGAAATATCTACTGGCTACTTATATTGTTGTGACCAGTCAGTAATAAGCGACACCTACATACCAGCGTGTCAGTGATTGTACAGCGTCAACTAGCGCACAACTCTGTACCGTTCTCTGCAACTTGTGCCCTACCTACCTAAAACCTACAAGCCACCACTGATTAACACCTAATCTTTTAGATTATAATACACCGTGAAAGCTTTAGAAAACATACATGTTTCGTCAAGAAATTATTACATCTAAAGCCACAGAGTAGCAAGCATAAAATTGTATACACTGCTCCTCGAGGCAATATGTGTGTTTCAGAGAGCGGTACTTTTGAGCAATGTACAAGAATTTTACTGTTACGTATCATACACTCTAAAAAATTTTGTAAAATTTACAAGGATATTCTTTGTCAAATTTACAAAGTTACATAGGTAAACATTGTAATACTACAGAGGAATTCTTTGTACATATGCCGACAGTTCCTGTACTGTAAATTATTCTGTAAAATGTGACACGGCACTTCTTCGTAGTTGTACAAACTTTTGTAAATGTTGAAAATATTATTTGTAAAATTATTAGTTTATAACGTTAAAAGGATTTTGTTTGAAAAAAAACTAAGAAAAAATGTGAAGCTTACAAAAATCGTAAGTTCGCCGGAAATTACTTATGCAACGATCACAACCTCTGAAAAGTATTTTTCTGGAGTAAAGTGAATATTTATATTAATTACGTGCTTTAAAAGGAAGAAATATAACTCAACTTTACATTGAATGCATACAAATAAACAAAGACTAAGCCCTACAGAAGTCACGGTGGTCTAGGATAAGATACAAAGATTGTAAGCATAGGAAAGTGGTTCGAAACTTACCATCCTCCCTATGTGTGTATATATATATATATATATATATATATATATATATATATATATATATATTTATTTATTTATTTATTTATTTATTTATTTATTTCAAAATAATCTCTTGTTCGCGTCCTTTACTCAAAAGTTATTTGATAAATAAGTTCAGTGATATTTATAAAGTACAATGAACATTTAAATTTATTTATTTTTTCCTTATTAAAAGTACAGCTACAAGAAAAGTCATTGTAATTTTACAAACATATACTTTGTATTTTATTACAAGGATAACCATTGTAGTTTTACAGGGAATTTCTTTGGCAACTGGGTTTCCAAGACTTTTCTTTGTAAAAGTTAAAAAAACATTTTACAGTGTAATTCTGTTATAATAAAAGGCATGTGCCTCTCGCAATGTTGGCGAATATTTCTTTACACTTGTGTGGTAAACCTAATATTTCTTTAAAGTGTCCGCAGCAAAGTGGCAAGAAGTTTTGTATTATGTAGTCAGTGGAGTGCATTGCGAAAACATCCTAAAGGAAGGCGTTAGTGACGTAAGGAAGTAGAAACAGTTCTTGAGCCGGTTAAGAGAAGTCCTGGACTGGCGCATGGACGGCGTTGCAGCGTATCACGCGATTACTTTTTACACGAAACCGCTTAGCTTATTAATATTATGTTTATCGACAAAAATAACAAACTAGAAACTACGCTTCTATGTTTCCAAAAATTCAGCACGCTTGCTAAAAACATGATTATCGAGCCTCTCAAAATGTCTAAAAACGGGTTTTTAGACTGCTGTAACTCCGAAAATATTACCTGAATTCGTAAAGTGCAAAGCGAGAGGCATGCGTTGGTCTTTACTTCATATTATTCAAAAATAAACTGTTGTGGTCACCGTTTTAAGTCCTGTAGAAAAAATGCTATAACGAAATCCTTGTACGCCAGTTTGGCGCGCTGCGAATAGAGGCGATATGCTTCTCGTCAAGCGTGGGACACTGGCTCTTATCGCTACGCTGTTCCCACGTGTCAAAGGTGGAAATTCGACACCGGCGAAGACTCCTCTTAAAGCTGTCATACGAAATATGTGATTTTAAAACTAATTAAAATTACTGACAATATGAAACACGTTTATTTACGAAATTTCAAATGAATTTGTAACATTAAATATTGATATTAATTTTGTAGCCAGCACATGCTTTGTTCTCTTGTAAAGTGCTTTATGTTTACAGAAAATATTTTCTAATTTGGAGCGCTCCCAAACGCTCGAATCAAAATCGAATCGGCATGGGAAAGGGTACGGCGATAAAATCAATCCCCGTTTGCGTTTCATATCCAGGGAATGAGATTTTTGTTTGATTGCGAAAATTATAGCCCCGGATTTTCCGCAAGTAATTCTCGGGCGAATGGGCGTGCAGCGTGCATCAATTAAAATAATTTTCGCTTGGCGCCGCATGTGTTTGATGGATCGCCACTGCCGTTCGCGCGCATCTCCCCCGCAGACTCGTAATTGGCCATTTGAATAAATAAACAGCCCGTGCAATTATTAATTAATCCGCGTATGATCCGGGCATTTTTAAGTTTCGAGAATCGCCATCAACACTGATGTATGTGACGCGAGTGTGGATGCCCATACAAGCCACGGCATACATAACCTCCGTGCAGAATTTGCGATTTTCAGGAAACGGCAATTTGAAATCCGTTAAGAGGAGTCCTCGACTGACGCATGGACGGCGTTGCAGCGTGTCACGCGTATTATTTTTTACGCGAAACAGCTTAACTTATTCATATTATGTTTATGTACGAAACGAACACACACTTGAAACTATGCTTCTATTTTTCCAAAAATGCAGCACGCTTGTTATAAACATGATATTCGGGCCTAAAAAATGGAAAATGGCTAAAAACGATTTTTTTTAGATTGCTGTATGTTTGCTTTATGTTGTAAATACACTGCCTATAATATGCAATTTCTTTGTCTTTCTGCTCGATTTGCAAGGTATTTATTTATCATACTTAAGAAGCGTTTAGACCAAAGTTATATGTGTACAGGATGATGAACACCCTTGAATTATTCTTGACGTCATTTAAGGAAAAAATGTTATATGCACTTGGATCCTTTCCCAATATTTCTATAGTGATGCGAAACATTTTAACTTCGACGAATAAAATGCAGAACTAAATCTGTAACGTTCTATCATACCGTTTTGGTTGTATTCAAGCATAAAGAGTTGCAGATAAACAAAACCAGTCTAGCGTCTCGGGAATTATTTATGCAATCCCGTCTGAAATGCTAACCGACAGTAAAGGTAGCAGAACAACTGCTGATTTTCATTTAAACAGGGACACACACGTGTATACGATACTGATTTGTCTGCATGATGTAAGGACCAATAATCCCTGTGATTGCCGGCAGTTAATTATGAATCATATTATATCGGTTACCGCCGAATACTAATACGAAACACAAAACGCAGACGAAGTTCGTAAACATAATTTCATAGTATTCTGAATTTATAAACAAATATTTACTTGATCGAGGAAAATTTTTCGGGCTCAGAAATAAAATTAAAATAATGTTTTTGTTTAATTAATAAATAAAATTGTTTCTAGACTATTAAAAAGTAAGCGAAATACACTGTGATAACCAAATACTTGCTTGATTCTAATTTTGTACGTTTGTTCTACCGTATGCAACGTATAAACCGATGACCATACCAACCCTTGCTCGTCTGAAGTGAAAACTGTATTAAAATGTCAAAAAGAAATAAAGAAGCCGTGGTTAGAATACGTTTAAGGCATTATCCTAACGTTAAAATAGTTTACATTGGATGCAAGTATTACTGTGATGTTCTTGACTGCATGTAGTTTTTGGACACATTCCATTGCAATGCAAATGTCTAACAAAAATAACCGTAATAGAAAAACATATCCTTAATAAGCAAGGTATGCTTTAGTCAACAGGATACATACACAACATTAAATTCCTTAAATGGAATCGTTAGTTTTCTTTTACAGACATCTGAATTGCAAGAATATGTCCGAAAAACTACATACAGTCATGCACTCTCATTGTACAACTATTTCAAAAATAATATGTAATGATTTTAATATTGGTACAGTTTTGTCATAAGAGTAACTCATAACTCGCACTGCTAAAATTTCCGAAAAAATAAAGGCATTTTAAGAGAAGTAAACTGGTATTTTACACAAATATCTACGGCTGATTTAGTTTACGGGCTGTTCTTACTTAAATTCGTTTAGTACTGTTTCACAATTATTTGTATAAATGCCTTAATTTGAGATTTGATAGTTTTTATGAGTATGTAAATGGAAAACGATTATGATAATTGCTTTATACTCCACACATTTTCAGTCTAAAGGTATGGGGCAAATTAATTAAAATTCAGGAACTGACTTTTTAACGATGTGCGAACCAATTACAAATGTAACATCAAGGTTCTTGCAATTGAAATACTACATGTTATATTATGTCAATGTCGAAATGTTTAATGTCATTGTACATTCACGTGCTGAAATGAATAGAGACCAAAACTATAAAAACAATGTTTTGTGAAACATTCTCGTAAGAATAAAACTGCTTAGCATGATTTTACACCATGTGAAATAAATAGCTGTATTCAAAATAAGTTTTATATAAGCAAGAAGACGGATAGGCTAGTACTGCATTTGCAGGAAGGTTAACATTCTGTTGTTGCTTACAATTGTAAAAAAGAACTCCGGAAAAAAACTTCCCAAATACGCAAATCACTAATCGACAGATCCCTAATCGATATTTTTCCTAATCGACAGTTACCTAATCGATAGTTTCCTAGTCGTCAGTTTCCTAATCAACAGTGCCCAAATAAATTATATGTAGAAAATCAACTTTAGTTTTACAATGCGCACACACAAATTACAATGTGATGACATGTAATTGAACTTGCACTACTGAAGAAATGAATTCTAAATAATTAATTGCGTTAATAACCTTAAAATTAATTTATCTATACTGTCATAAAAAAGATTCCGGGCATATTATAGGCTAACTTAAAAAAAAACAACCTACATAACTTGCACGGGTTGATCTTGGGCACGCGTGGTTATACACCGTGTACATTTGCCCTAAACCAACTCAACTTTTTAATTTGAGTTTCAAGGACGCCATAAATTGTGACTTGCTTATAACTTGCATTTCGAAAAAAAAAAAAAATCCAAAAAAAACTTTTTTTCAAGGAAAACTGTTGTAACTTTGTATAGCCCCGCAGTAGCACAGACAAATTATTTGTTAACTTTATAAGCAGTTAAAAAGTGTACGTTACACGTTAACGCCTTCACTCGCTGTGCATAACAAAAAAATTTGGGATTTTATATTTGTTCCATCGTAACGATCCTGCACGTCTCTCGGCGCACGTTCGCTTCAGCAGTTGATTTTTACGACATCATCCCCTTGCGCAACCCTTCAGAGTCCCCGGGCATTGGAACGAACCCTTCCCTCCTCGCAACCCCAATATCCTCCTACGCGAGTTTAATCTCTTCATTCCCTCCCTATCCCGCCAATCAGAGGCCACCCTCCGGTACAAATCACACAGGCTAACGAGCCACATGCCATAGAAATGAACGCACTCGTTCGGGTAGCAACTAAAGGTTCTCGCATCATACGCGAGTCGTGCCAACCCCAATGAATACAATCTCTACAAAAAAAAACTCTTGAGTTGGCTGATAGGCTGTAAACATCAGCACTTTTTAAAGGCCTTAATAAATCTTTTTTCAACAATTCGTATCTTTCGCGCTCAAAATATAGCACAAAGGAACGTAATAAAATATAATTTATTGTAACTTAGGATAATCTAATTTCTTATGGAAGAGTTTGGCAAGAGGAAGTAATTTCCGCCGCTAGTTGCGTTGAAGTCAGTAAGAAGTATGACAAAATTAGAGCGTATAGCCGTGTCCGAAACAAACCTGTTACATATTTAGTGTTTGGGAACTTAAGAGTGGATAGATTCGGACGTTATAAAACAGCGCTGCGTGCGGCAAAGTTGGAAACCATATACTTGGTATTTCGATATTGTTTTAATTATTTTTACTTTTCTTTGTTGAATAAATTGTCTATTCTTTACTGTACATAAACTATTTAGCTGTTTCTTCTCATACTAAATTACGAATTCTATTACAATATTTTGTTTACGGTTCATCTATTTACAAAGTTACGAAATTTATTTTTAAAATAAAAAATTATTTTCTACATGCAAAATAACACTTTACATTATTACTGTTTTTAACGGATATGTACAGGTTTTTCAGTCGAAAAGCAGAGTATAAAACGTAAGTAAACAGCAGTCAACAATTTACGGAATTATTTGGGAATTTAGCGTGCTACTTCACCTCTGTAAATTTTACATCCTGAATTTCCAAATATTTTCTGTACTAACCTGGTCACGTGGTTGATTTAGTAACCTAAATAGTCGTTTCGGACACGGCTTATCTAACAAAATTAATGTTAGCTAGGGCTTGATGAGAAATATCACTTGATTAAAACTTTTTACCGAAAAACCAAATAATTTCACCATTATAATTTTATCCGCATTCGCAAAAATAGTGAAGATATTTAGTCAGCAATTCACATATAGGTTTTTAGCGCTGATGAGGGGTGAAACTATGTATGGGGCAGAGACGGAATGAAGGGTCGGGGGAAATAGGAGATCCCCGAGAAAATCCGCCGACCAGCAACATCGTCCGGCACTATTCTCATAAGCGAAAAATTAAACACTTCAATAATCACAAAAGCTCTCTAAGGCAGAAATGTCAGCTTAACCCCTTAAAGATCACTGTTCGACTAGCGGTGGACATCATAGTTTGTTTAACTAATAACACTGAGGTTTCTAACCTATAACAGAAGTAACCTTCGTTAAACCGTGTTAGAAGGGCATTTAAAAGTGATGAATTCATATTCAATGGTCTATAAATATGACAGTGAAAAAACGAGATCTTGGTCCGCACTTAAGGGCGTAGTCTACCTGCACGTTAGAGGATCAAAAGCGACTGAGCTATAAAGGCGGTGTTGAAGCACATAAAATGCCGCATCTTCATGAGGCAAACGCTGAATTAGCGTGCAATATTCTCGCCGATCCATTTTTACTGTGTGACACTAGGCGATGACCACAAATTTTTATTGGTTAAAAGTCTGAAGTAAAGTTTAGTGGACGATTCTATCCGAGTTTCACGTACAACAGATTTGTGCATTTTGAAGTACGGCAGTCTAAAAATGCCGTTATTAGCTATGTTAAAAGGTTTATGGACAGTGTTTTAATGAGCATTGTGTCTTCATAATGACATTCCATCTTAGCCCGAAGTATGTTATGTTTTCGTACATTGGCACAATGGGCACTTGTAGAAAAGTTTTGAAAAAAAAATCATACTTACGAATACACTGCAACGAATTTGAAGCGCATGATAGGCAGCGCCCTTAACAGCGAAGTTATTTTCTGCGCTGGTGATGTGAAGTGAGTATGGAGTATTGCTGGAATGAAGGAGCAGGAAAACGGGAGATCCTCAAGAAATCTCACCCACCGTCATCGCCCGGCACGAGTCCCATAAGTGAAAGTCTGGGTCGTACCAGCAAGGCGATTTGACTTTGATGCTTCCGGCACAACTTGAGTTTTAAGTAGATATATTTCAAATTACAAGAATCTCTTGCCACAGATTGTGCAAAAATAGTGTAGTAGCCTACGCTTGTCGGATTGTATGACAGCTATGTTAGCTGTAGACGATTCACAAATATTCAGTAGCGACGCACCAGTCAAATTGGACACGCCAAGAATGATAGAAGAATGTCAGATAGGATATGCTATATTGAAGCCTAGCAAACAGTCTACTTTCCCAGCGATAAATCAGTGTTTCTAGTTACAATGTTGCCACTGTAAATAACAAATTTTATGTCCAGAACTGTGTCTGTATTACTAGAGTCTACCCAGAATTTAATCATATAAATAAAAAAAAAACAATTGCGCTCAATACGATAGTGTTCTGGTCAAAGGAAATATGAACTTTCAGACCAACGGCGTCTTACTTACGTTCAAACCACAACATTGGTCTGGACACTAGACTATCTACAAGCGCCGTTAATTTAGCTACCTTGTTGACTATTTTTTTTTGGAACAACCGTTAAGTCTCACTAGTATGCCTACCTGTTTCTATTTGTACGTTCATGGTAAAGAACACAGAATTTAAATAATCTATTATATTCTCTTCGTGAAATTGAACTTATATTTTGCAATTTGCTAAGCAAACAATTTGAACAATAATTAAAAAAAAAAAGAACATGCACTGGGATGGAACCTGTGCCTCTACGCTTGCTAACCGCTTACTTCACATCTAAACCTATTCTATTTATATAATTTTCGCTCTTTTTTATGTATTTAAAATTCAGTTCACCTATTTAGCCTACCATTCTTAATTATACAGCACATCTCCTATACAGGGTGTTCCGGGAGTAGACGACAGTCAAAAGGCGGGTGATAGAAGGAACCTAGACTACCAAATAAACCTAACTCGTATAATCCGATTCGCAACCGTCTACAAGTTATGAATGTTTAAAGAAAATTTGGTTGTACTCTACCCTAAGCTAGCATTTACTGATGGTGGAAAAAGTAATGGTCCATGTGGAACGAAATTTTTACACACCAAAGGTAATTACTGTCGTCACATTTAAAAACCCATTTCACATCAATGAGGGTAAAAAAATCACTTTCACAAAAGTTGGGTTTGGTTCTGAAAGATTCCTCTAGTTTGCACGAGGTAAGAAAACATCAATGGAATCACATAAATTATCACCCAACATTGGAAAAACTGCCCCGTAGTATGGCCAATTAATTAGTAAAAACCAGTATTTCAAACTAACAAACGTCGATGCAGTAAATGTGAAAACATAACGTATTGTAGAAGATTCACACAATGTAATATCAGCTATACGGTTGAAATTATAATGTGAGTAAATAATTAAATGTAACTTTATTAAAATACAAATATTACACAATGTTTGAAATTATTAAAATGTATTTTGAATGCAATGTGTTTAATTTGTGAGGATAAAATGAAATATTATTTAAAGTGGTACTGCCATATTGTGGGGTAACATTACACCACAATTATTCGTTTAAAATAACTGTTAGCATCCCCATAAAGGGATTAAACTTTCACCTTGCACAGCAGTCATAAACGACATTACTTTACCGTAAATAGTGTTTTAGAATTCGTATTTAGAAATAAATTAATTAAGTGGTGCAAAGTTACCCGGGAAGGGGTGGGAGGTGCAAAGTAACCTCACTTTACGGTAATAGTTATTTCAGTAAATAAAATTGATACTATCGGAATGGAAAGTTAAGATAAATTAATTACATCACCAGACACCCTTACGTAGTTGCTGCTTCATATTCACAGTGGTCGAAAGCATAACTTTTTGAGCCCCAAGCAAGTTAAATATTATTTTATTTATATCACGACCTTGTATTACACTGTTGCTATTCTTAAATTCGTGAACATCAAAAAAATACCGTCTATAACGGAAAAAACATCCGTACTTTGTATTCTGTAAATACGTTGGCGGAGACTTAACAATTATTTGAAAATCTAAGCTATAAGATGACATTTAACAGATACAGTAATTAAATGTCTCACTGTTTAGCAGTTTCAATTTCAAAGTCTCAGAAGTATTCACACTAACATAAAAGATAATGAAATGTTTTACACAAAGAGATTAGTTGATAATCGCCAATATTAGAAAACGGCACATCCATGTGGCCACGAAGATTTCAGGATAGGGTTTTACTCTTACTTTCTGTAATTTTATGAGAAACTGTACAAACTATGAACAATAAACCCATTGCTTTAAAGGTTGTTATAAAAAATACTCAAATACTTTTAAACTTTAATGTTAATTAGCTGACAATACGAGCTAGAGTTTTTTGATGACGTTATATTTTTACGAGTGCGGTAAAAAGTGCTAGTAAAAAAAGCCCCTTCGAAAAAAAAACAATATCTCAAGACTAACTTATCAACAAAAATATCAAGCGAAAAAATTTAAAAAGATAAAAAAAAAATTACTAAATGAACAATAAATTGAGTAACAAAAAATGCTAAATCATTTAAAATATTTCTGCAACAACAATCAGTAGCGGCCGGTGAAGTAAGATAATGGATGTTCTCACATTGTCTCGAAAAATAATTAAGAAAGAACATTTTAAATTTAAAAACAGTTACAAATTGTTCCTACACACTAAATTTCGTGTTGTTTTTCTAAATTTTCCATGTTACAGAACGTGGGTTAAAATTTCATTTCCAGCACTGAAATTTGTTTCATTCCCTTTATTTATTTTCCGGACAATTTTCAGCATGGATCTTCCTAGTGTAAATTTAATTGTAAAGATATCACTTTCAGCAATTAAACTATAGTTAATATTTTCGTTATTCGTAACGTCCGACGTTAAACAATTATTTTCTAGTAAGGTTATTGAGTAATATTCCATACCTAGGGTGCAATATGTTAAAATATTGTTTGTGCGAATATACATTCATTACCTCCATTCTGTATTATTGACATTTGTTTTACATTCAAAACCTCTGCGTCTCCTCGCTAGTTTGCTCAAGGCTCGTGTCACTGTTTTGCTCAGAATGTTTGTTTGGCCTGGTATTAGACAAAGAACGCTGGAATCTAGCGAGGTTTTTTATAGTTGCGGGGATGTAACACTAGCTGCACCAGTAGGTGCTGCCACCAAGAGGTGAAAGAAGTAACTATTTCCGCAATCAACAGGCATGAGCAGTCAGATCTGTGCATTTCTTCTATGTTAAAACTCTATTTGAGGCGACGTCATTTTGTCGTGCGCATGCGCAGAAAGGCCGAGAGGAGAGCACAGATATGTTGTGCTCATTACAGTGTTGCAACATCGCAACTTTGCAGGATAAAAACTCACGTGATCGTTAGACGAACATTTCAAACTATACTAGCGCTACAAAACACACAAGAATGTTTTCAATATTTTACAAAAATGCTTCACAGAAAACTGGGTGTGCACGAGCACCTGTGTACTTATATGCCGGCCGCTATTGAAAACAATAATAATGCAAATCTACGACAATAACGACAACCATAATCCCAACGAAAGGAAAAGTACCTAATATCCGGATGAGAATAGTAATTTACGTAAAATGAATTCAATAAAAAAAAACTACAGTGAAAATAGAAAATAATTTAAAACATCAAACATGTACGCACGTAGATTGTAGCTTCTTGTCAACAGCCAGGCCATTAGAAACAAGTACACAAATTTTTACACGAAAAAGAAATTGACACAGGAATCGGTCATGTTATTTCTTTAAAAACTATCCCCGCACTTTCCTAGAGCATGTTCAGTAAATCATGGAAAGCCGGATCCCGAATACGAGTTACACGTTTTACTGCTGCTGTATTACATAAAACAGTGGGACGCACAGAAAAAGTATTGTAAAAATCACAGTTTAAAATAATTTGCTTGTAAAGCTATACGGATTTTCTTTTTAAAAAAAACGAAGGAAAAAACTGTAGTTTACCAAACCACGGGTTTGACAGATATTATGAAATTATTCACTAACTACAACTCCTGGTATGCATTTCGTTGGAATGAAGTAAATATATATAATAAGCAAGTGCTACGAAATACAAATAATGAGTCACTGAACTAACTGCACATTAAATGTATTTAAAAAATAACCACAAATACTACGTACTGAAAGGTGATCTATATGTAGGGTATGCGGTCACCAAACGCATGGATGTAGGCTGGAACTGCGTTTCGTTCACAATTTTTTTTCCTAAAAATTAGTATACATAAAATTATTTGTTTAAATTTATTTAACAAATAAGTTAATTTTCAAGAGCAGAATAAAGTAACTGTTTCAAATATAATTTTTTTATTGCACGACTATACCTTGCAACGTTACAAAGTTATATTTTGTACTTTTTCTTACATGACAACCTTCGTAGATTTACAAGGAATTTGCTTGCCAACAGGGTTTCCAAGAAATTAGATTGTAAAAGTACAACATTTTTGTTAGTGTGTAGAATACACGCCGGGCAAGTAAAGCATAGGTAGGTTGACCTAGGGCTCGGCGGGCGGGCCGCAGAGGGAGTGTTTGTCCGACCTGCCGGCCGCACCCCAGAGAGTCAACATTGGACTCGCCCGTTTTCGCAGGGTCGCTAGCTACAAGGCGTATGATAATTGCTACCATGTATTACTCAACGTCTGGGAATACGCCCTCGCGCCACCGTTCCGAGACCTACATATCACTGTCCGACGTGTTCTCGAGTAGATTACCCAGGCGAAGAGAAACGCCAGGGAGGTCACGTACCACGCTGCAGTCTTAGCCATCGTCGTAGGTTTAGAATCATATATTAAAAATTCTACCCTGTCTAGAACTGTAAGCCCTTTTAGGCTGTCAACTACTCATAAGAGTGTAGTGTTAAGATTCCACTATACACCTGATGTACAAATGCTTTGCTTAAAGAGCCAACTTAATTTATGTGTTCTTTAACATCCCTGCCCTAAATTTGTTTTATGCGTTAAATGCAACTTGCAAACTGTGATAGAAAAAAAATGGATACTAATTTTTTCTACCACTGTTTATATAATTATGGCATTTATCAAGTAATGCAAATTTAGGACAGAAATTGTTAAGAATACAAACATTTAAATGGTACTTCAAACAAACATTTGATTTTTTCTCTAAAACAAATATTATGGCTTTAAAACAAACAATCTGTACATCAGGGATATAGTGGAATCTTAAGTGAGCTTGTTAAACAAATTAGCATTTAGTGTAGTCACATATAGTGGAAGATCGAAAGAATATTTCTTGACACTTATTTTGCTATACAATGTAGCGGCCTGCAGCTTGTATAGCTGGTTGATAGTTATGTACTTGTTTCAGATAAACAACAAGTATTCAATAGCGGCGCGCCAGAGTTGTCATTGGCCCAGTCAGACGGTGACACGCCAATAACTAAAGGCGGGAAAAATTCGCGTGTTCACTGACCTGTAGGCTAGTCTCCAAGAATATATGTGTACGCAGACAACATCTGTTCAATAGCTGCCAGCTGACGATGAAACAACACGATTTATAGGGCCCGGTAATTTTCGCGAAAAGATTTTTGCAGCACTTTGTTTCAGTGCCTTACGTGCGCACCTGCATCTCGGCTTTGTGGTCAATGATTGGATGCCGTAACACCCAGCGTGTGGAGGTTAAACCCACAAATCACAGATGTGATGCGACGCAGTTATCCGTATACGGATTGGAACAGTAAAATTAATAATGACTCTGCGCAAAAACACTGTGTCAATAGCCATGAAGTTGAACTGTAAGTGTGCACGTAAGGCACTGAAACCAAGTGGGGCAAAAATCTTTTCGCGAAAACTACCAGGCCCTAACGATTTAGCATCAATTTACTAGCTATTTTATTATTTGCTCAACGGTCTCCGGTATGTGTCAAGTAAAGCAAGAGCCGATTGAGAAAGTGACGCGAACTTACAGCTGTGTGAATTCCAGCTTGTTTCCACAAGAAAACGCGAATTTTTCAGGTCCCTACCTATAGATGTCACAGATTAAGGCCCTGCTATTTAGTTTTGCAGTGATTTCGAACATTTTTGTTTTAACGCAAATTAATACATATATCAAAAATTCATTCTGGTAGTTTTAACACTTGTATATAATCTCTTGTATCTGAATTTTTCTTTTGCCATACATCAAACGGATTTTAAAATTTTTGCCCCTGAAATGTCACATATTTTGTAGACAAAATAAGTTAAAATGAAGAAAAATAACTTTTTGCTAGCAAACGGTACATTAAATAAAAAAACGCTCTGGCAAAATTACGTAACGTATGACTGTACACAATCTCAAAGTTTTTCAAAGCAATTGGTTAAGAAATATTCCAGTTATTTGCAATTGTTTCAAATAAATGAAAGATCATAGACTTAACAAGATCACAGAATTGTATTCTTAGGGTATACTGCACAGTCCCATGATGAAATCCTTGAAGTAAAGATGAAACTGAGGAATACTTGAGAAAATTCTAAAGATATTTCAATTTCATTGCATGCTTGTTACCACACATGGCGAGAAATAAAATTCCTCTTCATCTACCTACTTGTAAACGCAACGAAAATTTGTATTTTTCATTTTTATTATGGACGAAACCAACATCACGGCTATGTTGTAGTTTATCGTTTATGTTTCGCACGGTACAAAGTTGACAAATTGTATGACGAAGTTAATTAGAATATGTAGTGGATTTTATTATATAATGATCTCATAACCATTTGTTTTGAAACCAAAAGCGCATTTTAAAGCAGAGCCTCGCGTTCTTATGAAAAAGATCCAAAAAAGTAAATTATCTTGTTGACAACAGTGCGGTAGTTCATTTAAGAGTCATTAATTTCCGGTATGCAGTGCTAAAAAAAAAAACCTGAGTCCCTCGAGAGAGAGAAAAACTTCGTATAGGACACCTCCGTTACGTTACGACGCTCAGAATTCCATACACGAGTCAACCGTCTGTCGAACCAAGCCTGAGTTGGACGTTAGGCATCGATCCATTTCGACATCAAGTTACTTCAGTCGTCCTCTTATGAGTTAGTGGACCTTAGGTTTTTTCTTTTACGTTTTAGGCACGGAAACGGGGAGGGTGGTAAGTCGAATATAACACGTGTGTCAAATACCACGTCGCCACTAGGCGCAAAGAACCAAATTAGCTTGCAGTGTTTTCGTAAACAATGTTTTTCAACAGGACTTCAAGCGATGCACCTGTTATTTTATTTATGGAAATTATATGATAAAGTCCAATGTAGGTTTCTATGTTTCAGCTTTATGATTACAGTTCATTTTTTCCCAGCTACAGAAAAGTGGAAAAGTCATTTTTAGCACTTTGAGGAGCTTGTTTATCACTTATTTAATTTGTGGACGGCATTTTTAAACCCATAGGGACACAGTTTGGAGTGTGTCTTCATTTCGTTGATAAACACATTGGAATAACTTTTGATAGATATACAAGAAACATTTCTTTTCGTAACTTACCAAGCTACAGCACGACCCACGGAAAGTATTTGTTCTTGTATAACTATTAACATGTTTCCAATGCGTTTATCTACGAAAAGAAGACACACTTCAAACCGTGTCCCTATGACTTTAGAAATGCCGTCCGCTAATTAAAAACATGATTTCAAAGCTCCTCAAAAGAGCTAAAAATTACTTTTTCCCTCTGTCGTAGCTGAGAAAATATCAAATGTAATCGGATAACTAAACCATAGAAACCTGCATTGGACTTTACCTAAAACTTTCCCCAAATAAAGTAACAGTGTCATCGCTTGAGTTCCCATTAAAAAACGGTTTCTACGAATACACTGCCCGCAAATTTTGTTCTACGCGCCTAGAGGCTATGAGGTGTTTGTCGTACGTGTCATATTCGACTTATGGGCTAGCCATCCCCGTTTCCGTGCCTCATACGTAAAAAAAAAAAAAAAGCTGGCGTCCACTAACTCTTAACGACAGGAAATATCGTGCAAGAAAAGAAAACGTATTCAGAGTGTAGTATCGTTACAGAACGCTGGTCGTTCGGGAAGCTAGAAATTTTTCGGTTCCCTACCCAGAATGGGAACATAACAGAAAAATCGTTGTTATAAAAGTTATGTTTTGGGGCGAAGTGTGTGATTTTCGAAGAACAAGTGTGCTGTGGGTAAAAAAGAAAAAAAGAGATGTATAGTAGAAACACGTGAACAAAATTGGCTGGCTTGGCCTAGTGTTTAGAGCACGTGTGTTTGCTACACTGTCAGCTTATCCATCGTTATTGTGGTAACTCTGCATTTATATAACTATTCAACGGTAATGGAAGACAACGGAGTACTGTTTTGACACGATGATTTCAAATTATGCAAAATTGTGTGGATCTAAGGGGGAAAGGCAGCTCACTAAAGACAGTTAAAGATTGTCATACCCATTACCATTACAAAAAAAATGTAATATTATAAATAAAAGTATGATTAATTGGTGAACAAATACACGCTGAAGCGAAACGTATAATGTGGCAAAGTAGTGTTCGTGCATTTGAAAACATAGTTTCTGTTTGTTCAAGTCTTCGACGATGCGCTATTTTCTTGTTTCTCATTCTTATTTCATTGCTACACAACATATTCAATATTTTCTTGGAAAAATAACGTATGTATATTATTTAAGTAAGTAGACTTATTGTTACCGTAGTGACAGTGGGCATTTCAAAGTTTCACTGCTATGCTGTACTACAATTTTGTGCTTCGTATTTTTGAATGGATGTTACATTAAGCTACAGTAAAGTTACATTGGGTTATGTAAACAATACTAAAAATTAAAAAATTTGGTACAGTAGCGGAGATATGAACTTGAAAAAAAAAAAAAAAAAAAAAACCTTTGCTTCGTCCATACAACACGCGCATGCTAGTCACAAGAAGCAGACACTAACTCTGCTCATATTCGCTGCGGACTGCTTGCCGTTTGTTTTACCTCACATAGCACAGGATATATTATCCTAGTGATATCCCGTTAATGTCCCGAATGTTCTAAATACATCCCGGACATCCTATGGATAGCCCTATGATATTGCATTGGTGCTTAATTTGTGTTAGAACTCTTGAGATAAAGTAATGCTTATATTACAATAATGCATAGTTACAAGTGCACTGAAGATGGCATTAAAATTACATTTAAGTGTTTTTAACCAACATAACCCTTGGCGAATTTCCAAAATATATCCATTGAATAGGCCTATTTCTGAAGTGCAGTATTAGGCCTACATAGAATGGATATTCCGTACGAGTATATGCAGGTTAGGTTATTAAATGTTTGTTGCAATAGACGTTTACAGTAAGAATGTATCGGTTATCGGTTTGTGGACATATGCCCCTGTTTTGTAGACCAAACTTGAGTTGAATGACAATGTGACAAGATTTACATCTTAGTGTCCCGACCAGCTGTGTTTAAAGCCAAAATACGGGAATAAATTGCATTTCCCGAAATGTTGCGTTTTTACATTATTTGTAATCCACTGTCCACTTTTTCTTTTCCTCATTCCCCCTTTTTTACGTATCGGGAATCTGGTTTTCTTTATGTCTGTCTTTTGTGTCTATGTAAATATGACTGAATTTCATTTTAGAAATCTTGCTGTTAAATATAAAAACTCACAGAATTCCTCTGGGATTGTTTTCTCTTTTATATGTATGTAGGTTATCCAGAGGGATAATTTCTTGACATTGTTAAATACCTTTGTAAGACAGCACAATGCATTTTTAAAGTGTATTAATAGTTTTGCTAATTAAATTATCTCTGTAATGAATGCATTAAAATATTCCTAAGAACACATTAAAAAAAGCACTAACGAAATCATTTACTAGGCTACAAGGTGGTGTTACATGTCTGTTCTTAATCTGAATTATCTGAGTTTCCTGCTGTGAATAATCATGAAAATTTTACAGGAATCTTAATTGTCAAAGATATTATTATCTGGGGGAGTTTTTCAGGTGGGTAGATAGTTGCAACATTTTTACGGTAAGACAAATTGTACTATTAATACAAGTATTTATGTTAAACTCTCAATGAAGATAATTTTTCTGTCACATCGTAACGTGTAGGTATGTCTTAGCATGCTGACTAGCAAGGGGATGTCGTGGAGTAATTAATGGTTTGCATGCTAAACTTGAAAATGGTAGTCCGAAGTTATAACACGAGCAAAATAATTATTTTCGTAATGACTAAGTGTTTATGTTCTTTCTGCATGAAGACCACCACAAATGCCTATCCTGCAAGGATATCCCACGGACATTAGCAGGGATGACCCACAGATTTCTCGAAAGTGTTGATTTGGTAGTCTCACAGATATCCCAGTGATATCTTCGGATGTCAATAGGATGTCCTGAATAGCCTAAGTGTATATCGTCCAGATATTTCTTGGATGTCCCTGTGTTCTGTGGGACGTTTCTTTGTTTGCCCGTACTACTTGATTATGAAAGAAATTTCTGTTTTGAACATATTAAAAATATACTAACATGAACACCTATTATATTCATATTTTCACATTTAGCCCATATTTTATGCTGTTTTGACTGAATTTGCTAGTCTCGACAGCTGTCATTACGAAACCAGAGCCAGTATCTATAGATGGCATCGAATTTGACGTCATCCACAAACTTAGAATACGATACTGTAGAGACAAAATGAGAACTGATAATTAGCGACAGATGCTATCGGTACGAGAAACTTAGAATAACCTCCCATGACCGCTGTGTTAGGATGAGCATGACGAGTATTTCGCAGAATTAGAGGCAACTCGCAGACAAAAAAAAACTTTCGCGTCACAGGGTGTTTCCGGAGAAAATAAACGAATTTTTTTACATATACATTCCGCGTGCGATCGACGAAAGGTCCGCTGTTTGTCCAACGCCACCCCATTCCTCTTTTTCCCACACCAACCCCCACCTCTGAACAGGTTCCGTCGAACATCCGCACCAGCAGGTCCGCCAACCGCAACTCGACTCCATTTCCCTGCGGTTGGCGTCCATTGTGCAAGAGTAGCGCAGTGTTCGCGCACCGGGGTGGCTTGACGGCTGCCTAGGGGTGGAAGAGGGGAAATTTTTTGATGAAGGGAGGATGTGGGGAGGGCGTGGACGGGTAACACGTCCCGTCAAACTCGCAAGGGACGCCGCTCCGCATTCGACACCGTGAATAAACCGCGTTCACGTCCGCCCCCGCTTCCCCTCCCCTACGGTTCTCCCATCACCATTATGGTGACGCAACTATCCCACCCTCCACCACCTCTCCTCATATCCCAAACCAGAAATTCAAATTTTGGCTTTTTAATTAAAACCGCTTGTCGGGGAAGAGGTGGGTAACAATAGTAATAAATAAATAAAACACGGAGCAGACTTTAAGTAAGACTACCCCACCAGGAGACCCACCACGTTTTTTTTAATAAAAAAAATTACAGGTTATGCGAAGCGACCCGCGAGACCCACCTAGCCGCAGAGAGGAATTTAATGAGTTTGTGTTGGCAGCGCGCATGCTCGTATTGTTGGCAGCACCTGCCGTGTCCCGCGACCGCCCGCCGCCGGCCGTGTAATTTCCCCCAGCGCAGCCCCGTGGCCGGCTCGGGAAACGCGCACCAGGCTCGCCGGATGAATATGCGTGGATTAGGTGCGTCCGCGTGGGAGAGTCGGGGGAAAAAAATGTTGGGAGAAAATAAAAATTGAGTTATTCGAGAACTTACTCTGACACAAAAAATGAGACGGGAGGAAAACAGAGTTTTTATTTACGACCTTGTTCGCTGCGAACTTAATCCAATGATAAACTATTCACTAGTTGTACGTCATCTCTCAAGCGTATACTCTCGCGTGGAAGTAAAGTTAATGAAGTCGCATTTGTTTGTGTCTGTTCATGCGGACATGTGTGTAGGTGTGAACTCTGAGGGACTATGAAGAGACGGTGTTATTTTCCCAAGGTATTTATAGCTGAAAACGTAATCGCGACTAAAACAGGCGGTTGGTTAAGAGAATGCGTGACTTCTTTTGTTAGAGTCATCAATTTTTGTTTGTTAAATTATGCGTGTGACGAATTACTGGGAATGTCTCTTAATAGGAGCACAATTTACAATTATTGACTAAATAGATACTAGGAGTTTAGTTGGTTTTAACATGGCGCGAGATGGTATTTATCTTAATTTTGAAACAGGTTAATTTTTACATAATTAAACTTTAACATATAGAATTTAACGTGCGTAAAGAAATGTTAGGTAATTATCTATATCCATACTGAAATATTTTAGAATAAGTCTAGCCAAGAATCAGGAAGAACTTAAAAAAAAATCAGCATGCTTACTGACAAGACATCTTACGGGTGCTGACTAACCTCTTTTGTTTGTCTCGTCACCTTCCACATTGCTACACATTATTTTAGACTGATTTTTCAACACCACGACACTATTTTTATGAACAAAAAAATATTTCCATGTACAAAAACATACTCATAATTTATCCCCAGCCGGCCTCCGTAGCGTCGTCGGTAGCATGGCGGCCTACTGTGCGAGAGGTCCTGGGTTCAAATCTCGGTACGGGCATAGATGATTGTGTCATTTTCTTAGGCTTAGTTAGTTTGTAAGCCGTCCCTCTCTAAGCCTGAAAAGTGTATAAAACCTGAGGACATTAATAAGCCCTCTAAAATAAAACAAAAAATATCTTCTCTACAATTTTATTCGAGGGTCCTCATCTCAACGCAGAAAATTAGTTCGTCGGAATCTGATATACAGAAAGGTGACGAAGCCTCACGTAATATGATTTAAACTGCAAAGCCCTAGCCTTGTTAACACCATGGTCCTGGGTTAGGCAGTGGCCTTAAGTGTACAGAAATATAAACTTGAAAAAAAAATTCCAAATTTTATCATTTTATTACTACAGTGTAATAGGCTCCAAATTATCGTAGAAACACAATTCAAGTTTCTTTTTGTTCAGAATGAAAATTTATAATTGTTAGGTGTGATTATATCATTATAACTGTCATAACTGGTAATTGTATAATGAGAGTAGAAATGAATTATCCAGCCGACGGACTTCGTAGACAGTGATAGTATTATGGCAGGACCCAGGAGGGTGGCTACCAAGGTATGGAGGGGGAAGAGAAAAGATGCCGGCCAGAGGGCGGAGCTTGTAAAGGACCCCTACCGTGCACTAATTTAAAACATTTGTTAACAATGACTAAATAAGGGATCTAGGTTGATCAATTAATGTGAAACATTTTGAATGGAAACATGGTAAATTTTCAGTATGATTAAATAAAGAGTTCAGGGGTAACCGTTACACAGAATTCACAACTGTCCTCGGAGACGGGCTGCTATTAGCTGGTTGTAGAGATGGTGAAATTTCGCGAATTCAATGACCTGCATGTTAGAATCGAAAATCCTATGCATTCTCAAGCCCTGTCTATCCGTTCATTGAGGTCTTTAGCGCTGGTGAAGGGTGACATGAGGGAGCAGCACCGGAATGAAAGGGCGGCGGAAACGGGAGATCACGAGAAAACCTACCGACCAGCGGCATCCTCCGGCACGATTCTCACATGCGAAAACCCGGGGACCGGCCCCGCCGGGAATCGAACCCGGATCGCCTAGGTGAGAGGCGTATAGTCTGACCATTCGGCCACCGCGGCCCTGTTTCACTGAGTAGCAGCTAGTGGATAAATGGTCGGGACTGGAGTATGCATATATAGGTTTTAACATGCAGGTCACTGAATTCGCGAAATTTCACCATCTCTAGCTGGTTGGTTTCAAGGCGAATTTCCGGGTAGAAGCCTCCATTCTTGTAGGTTTTAGGGGACTCGCGATGTGGTCACCGAGGAAGGCGGACGTGAGGTCGCGTGCGAGATCGTAAGCCGCAGTATTTTTGTATAACTCGAAGTTGTGGGTCCAGCCGTTAACCGCACGGCAGATACTGACTGGGATCGTACCTCGCAGCACCAACAGAAAAAATAGATACCCGCGCTTTATAAAGCATTAAAATTGTATGTAGGTCTTAGAAACATTTGAGTAACACCAATACAGGCAGTCACCGAGGAAATGGGGACACTGCGGGGCTACCGACGGGCAATAGTTACGGCGTATCTGTTCCAGTCATAGATGTACAGACCCTACTAAAACATTGAGTGTTTAGACTACAAGACAGAGAAGCTGCTCACAACAGTATTCTTGGTTCAAAGTGTACCACACAAAATTATATATGTACTAAGATATTTTACACATGTGGCAACATAGAACTGTGATTAGGCACTTCTTGCGCTCCACATATGTATTACTTACACAACTACTACTGTTCTGACTTGCATATTACGGGAGTAAGTTAAAATCCCGAGCAGTCCAAACACGATTATGCGTTTAGTTGACGTAACACACATAAAATAAAATCTGTACTTGGGGCGAAGAGAGGACTTTCTCCGTGCAGTGTTGCCAGATAGTGAACACAAAAGTCGTACAACATTTTGCCACTTACGTTTTCATCTTCTATTTAGGCCAGGATTCACGTGGTGTGCATATTATGCGGTTGTTTCTGGACATCCTGTATGGGAGTGAATGAGTGTGTGTTTTTATATGTGTATATTAGTATATGTGTGTGTATATATATATATATATATATATATATATATATATATATATATATATATATATATGGGATACTTTCTTCGGAAATACTAGGTATAAAACTCTTACGGAAATCTTACAAATATTGTATGTACAAGACTTTTTTTTTTAACCAAAGTTCAGTCTTTAGTTTTATTATGAAAGAATAAACAGTAACTCAATTCATAGATACAATTTATGCGCAATCTTTTGGTGTCGATTTTCCCACATATCGTTCGCCGTTCCAACTACAGTCACAGACGAATACGGACTGGTTTCACATTATGTAACAATAATGAAAATAATTTATTCAACATCCCTATAAAAACATTTTCGTTATGATAAGTATTATTTCTTAAAATGGCCCTGGTACTCTATTGATGACAAATATGTGATATATATGTCAAACGGTGAATCAATCGGTGCGTCAAACTTTCATATAAAGAAGGTCTCTGGGTTTGAAAATATTTTTGACAACACCAGCACAAAGATTTTATAGTTAAAATTATTTAGTAGTACGGTCCTTATAAATAAAGCAATTGTGACATTTACGTAATCTGTGAAAAAATGTATATTTTGAGCTGAGATGGGTGGTTGTTTCCCGATGATTTCGAACGTCAAATGGTAACAAATCACTGATTATACAATTTACTATGATGCATGTGATTACTCACCGAGTTAGACATTACCTTTCAGTGTTGGTTTAAAGTTTCCGAAATAAATGAATAAGATTTGGTTAAATATGTCAATTAGACTAAAGCACAGAAGAACACATTAATAAACGTTTGTCCATAACTTAATTATTAGAGGTAGGGAAATTTCGCGTATTAAATTGCCTGCATGTTAGAATCAAATATCCTATTCCCACTCAAGCCCCGACCATTTGTCCACTAGCTGCTACTCAGTGGAACAACAGACAATGGACGAATAGACAGGGCTTGAGTATGCGTAGGATATTTGATTCTAACATACAGGTCTTTGAATTCACGAAATTTCCTCATCCCTATTTTTAATATAAACATCAGAAATGTTAGATTTATACATTTGACCTTTTTAAGAAAACCGAAGAAAGACGATTATCTGAGAGGTTAATTTGTAAGAAATTAAAAACTAACATGGTAATCGGGTTCATTAACACCTCGCTAGTGAACTACAAGTAACGTCAATGATACGAAACATACTGACTTTTGTGGGGACCTCTGCCTTCAACATATGATTCATGATTCTATTTAAATTAAAGTTGAGTTTTTTTATAAAAATATACTCGGTGACAGTTGCTGCATGGAGTTAGTATCAAGAGTATTTTTAAAACTAATAATTTAAACGAAAAAAATAAATTAAAATAAGCAGCAATACAATATTTTACATATCAAAATTCGACTTGGTAGGTTTGTGCAGGAAAGCTCAAACGTGCTTTGAAATTGACGCGCGCACATTCTCTTCTAAGTGACACAGGCTGTCCGATGTACAATCTCATTACTGAAACACCCACCGTGCGTTGCTCCTCACACCCTCCCCTCCCCCCTCCGTCCATGGCCCACAAACTCACAAGTCTGTTAAACGAATGAAGTGAGAATCGATTTCTGGTCTTTGAGCTATAGTGGGTTTTTCCAATTTCTCGAAATTAGATTGCTTACGGCCCTTATAGATATGCGCATGCTAGATTATTGGACTGTTACCAAATATGAGATTCACAATGATTATGACTGACGTGCACAAGCGAAATTCTTCCTAATCTGCGGCGTGTAGCTTGCCCTTCGTGCGTTCGTCAGAGCTGTCAGGCGTAATGATGTATAATCCTTTACAGAAAGGAATCGACAGAATACACGTAGTAAAAAATAATTTGTAAATGTTCTCACGAAAATTATAAATATAGCGGAAACAAAGAAATTATTTTGCTAACAGCGAAACGCTTGCTGCTAGGCATAAAATACTGACTAGTTAAAGACATTAAATTTTCCTTTTTTTTTTTTTTTTTTTATAAAGACTACTGTAAAACTTTAAGTCATATGCGTCCGTAGAAACGTGGTAATAATTTTCACGTAGGAATTGTAATATATACGTTGTAATATATATAGTAATTGTAATATATTTATTTAAAAGGATTTGTTTAAAAAATACACGCAAAATAGCCAAGAAATAACACATAATCACACATTCGCACGCACACTATCAAGCACATTCCCACACACACACACACACACACACACATTCTGGGCAAAGAGAATGTAAGAATGTATAATCTTCAGTCAGATAGGGTCACATTGATACTTGCTAACTCCACAGAAAGACATTTTTTTTTGCGCGAGTTTCACCTACACAAATATAAAAATACACGTGATCACCTATCGGCTATCATCAATCACTAAGTTAAAGCCACGCAACCTTACAATTTTTCTCTATGATAATTACTACCACTGAGTGATGACAGAATTAGTAAATCTGAATTGTTCCCAACAAAATTTTAGTAGCTAAACTATTCACATTAAACTTATTCTTATTCAAACATTGAAATTTGTTATTGTAACGAAGGATTTTTAAAGCGCTGGTATAATACTTTGCTTCAAAATGTGATTTATAACTGTATTCGACCTAGATCACTAAAATATAAAGTCAGTAAACAAACATAAAATTTAAAAAATTAACCTTTGTAGTATTTTCTCAATTAAAGTCCGAATGATTCGTATTCTGTATAACATTTCACTTACACTATTATTTTCTAATGCGAAGTGAAAATTCTTTAATAAATAAATAACTATTATTAGTAGTAGTAGTTATTTTCAGGACCATTAAAACTATACATTAAACGTAAAAACATTTCAATGACTCAACAAACACATGTTAAATTTATATCCTATACTGTACGAAAAATATCAATAATAACTGAAAGTCAAAACCTTAAATTAATTGTGCACATAATTTTCAATTTAACAGTGTTAACGTAAACAGAATTCTGCTTTGAGCAACCAACATATATGCATTGTAATGAGAGAAAGAGGTGCAAATACACTCACATACAAAAACAAGTTCATACAGAACTAGCTACAAGCTAGCCTGATTTGCAAAGCACGTCAAGCTTATCAAAACTTGGTGTTTGAATAGGCCTACAGAAACACACCTTTATGAAAAAAAAAATGATTTAATAACCGGAAGAAGGAAATACACATTCGGGACGCTACAAAAGCTGTACGGGCCGGTCGGGTTAGTTAAAACTTGTAATGAACATTTATTTGCATGTAAACGACCATGTTTAGAGCGGAAAATTGCATGACATGCGGTACAATAGTGACAAAATTTTTAACTCGTTGGACGCACAAAAAGAAAGAGATTTTATTCATCCAGAAAAATAAGTGAGAGCGGGACTCTGAAAAATTACTTTATGGAGAAGCTCAGAAAAAAAAGGGAATGAAGGGAGAAAATTTGTTAACCAAAAGGCTTTGTATGCTAGTGAATATTTTCTCAAATGTGTGGGTGTGTACTAAGGCATGGGAGAGAAATAAATTAATAAAATAAATGCCAGTAGAATTTTACTGCTTGTACCTACATTTATTTATCATGTAAATTGCATTCACCGTAATCTACGATCTAAATTTAAATCATATTCCTTGTTTGTCTAGATTAGGCGCTATGTCTAACAATTTTAACTTCGCGTTATGTGATAACGTTCTGTGTGAAACGTTTAGGCATTAACAGTTCCAATGCGAGTTTCAGACAATTCATAATCATTTTACAAGATAGCACCATTTAAATTTCAAAAGATCTGGACTTCACAAATTAACTCAAGTCAAATAACTGACCTATTTGTAACTGATAGTTTTTCAAACATAATATCAGACAGTGAGCTATTTGAAAAAATCTAATTTTGAACCAAATGTTTATTTTATTACTCTACACAGTTCTTAAACGAAGTCTTGAATTTTCTTTGGTTTAATTTCTCGCCTAAAAATGAAGCGTTTCAAAACTCACAACTTAGGTTCGTCAAAAACATTCCACTTTAATACTTCTGTACTTTTAAGATAAACGGACAAAGTAAGCGATTGTGCAAACAAAATGAATACAATAACGTTTATTTTCATCGAGATAATCGGTTTTATACTGGTAGAGTCTGAATGTTGAACGCATTGAACGTTGTGAGGGATACTGATTGATCAAGGGAAGATGTTCACTGTTTGCTGGGCATCATGTCCAACGTTCTTATTTCGTTAATGGCGTGTCGTTGGATTTTAAAACTCTAGCGTGCTACCACTGGACGTTTGCAATTCGTCCGCAAATACGCAAGTGCCACACTAATGTCGCCCAATAATATAGGCGGCAGGGCACTGCGCTGATCTTGAAAATATACTGGCGAGAAAGATCCTCACGATATTCAACTGTCTTTATTCATAGCGGACTAATCAACCCGCGAAATTCGTTTCCATGACACTGCAGCAGATATTTTCTTGCAACATGATGTCTGCAACACTCGTTCTTCTCGGACGAGATTAGTAGACAAGAGACCCCGGAAATTTCGCGAATTTATTGGAGACTATATTTCAAACCCCTGTACCCGTTAATTACTATCTTGATTGGATCACTGTTACTGAAACTCTTCGTTGAGGTCTGTGACACAATAAGCAGACCTGTATGAAAACACTCACTGACTCCCGCGCTACCTTG